>JBAKBP010016217.1:0-52597 GCA_037953745.1 Lithodes maja
AATTAAAGGAAATACGCATACAACGGAGCATTTAGAGTAGGCAACAGGTCGCTCCATCAGGGTGTCAAACGACGCTGGTTTTTTGAGTGATAACGAAAAGAACTTTTTGTATAATGATAACAGAAACTCCCCCAACTTTTTTTTTTTTTAACCCGGGAACTGCTGGGAGACTCTTAAGAGTTCCCCCGGCGGACAGCGGGAAGACTCTTGAGAGTAAGTAAAACAAAAAATCAACTTTTGACATCGAAAAAAAAAATATTTTTTTTTATTTTTATTTTTTTTTGGCCCCTGGGCCATGCAAAATCTCAGTCCTCTACCTCCCCTCCTTCCCCTCTTTCCTCCTCTCCTTCAGTTATCACCTATTTTCCTTATTATTCCCTTATTCTGAGGTATATTTTCGTGCTAACATTATCGAGTTGCAAGCAGGGTGTTGTCATCACTGATGGCAAGCGAGTGCAAGAGAGAGAGAGAGAGTATCGATCGACTGTGTCTCAGTGGCCTTGGGGGAAATTGGCGGGAAAGCAGTTTGCCTCACCCATACATTATACAACTCGCGGGCTATATCTCCGATTTTGACCATCCAAACGCTGTTTTCACTCGTTTTATTGTTGTTTCAGGTTAATACCTTTATAATCAACCCATAATAGGCGCATATGGATAATTATTAATGCTATTAATGGTACAATGAATATTTTAGTGACGGAAACACCTCAAATACGTCAGCACAGGGGGACGTTTCCAATTATCCCCATGCGCACTTGTTAGGTTAAGAAACAAAAAAGGTAAATTGACATAATTTTGGTCTCCATATTTTCCATCTTGATTGCTTTTAGATTGCAGGAAATACTGTTTTAGACACCTAAATTCTCAAAAAAATCACGGGGGGGGGGGGGGGGGGGGGTATGCCCCCGGACCCCCCCTAGAGCTCGCGCCTTCGCCGCTCCGTCGCGCTATAATGATAACAAAATAATAAACCATAATGATAACACAATTCATATTTTGTGGATTGACACCCTGCGCTCCAAACCCAAAATGTAAACACATCCGTGGACTTACTCTAATACCGTGCACTACTCAAAGTTTTGTATTTGGTTTAATATACACTTCCCAGGTCATTTGAACAGTTCTATTGCTTCTATATATCATATAATACACCATAGAATACGTTTTTAATAACTAGAAAAAGAGGACTTCGATTGAACAATTACGAGATTAACCTAACCTAACCTAACCTAGGCCTTAGTCTGCCTAACCCTAATATAATATAATATAATATAATATAATATAATATAATATAACATAGGCTAACATAACATAACATTACCTGGGTCACTGGGTGACCCATAGCGCATTTTAAGACTGTTATTTCTCAGTAAATACTGATTTCCGACATTCAATTAACCATCCTACAAGTTTTAACTAGTCCCCTGAACAGTTTTTGATAGGTTACTTGAGGATATTTGATAAATGTTTACCTATGATCCCGTTAAAATATCTTCAAGTAGGCTAACCTATCAAAAACTGTTCAGGGGACTGGTTAGAACTTGTAGGATGTTTAATTGAATGTCAGAAATCAGTATTTACTGAGAAATAACAGTCTTAAAATGTGCTATGGGTCACCCAGGGTCCCTGCCCTCTCTTTCCCAGGTAATGTTAGGCTATGTTGTTATATTATATTATATTAGGGTTAGGTTAGGACCGTTAGGTTAATCTAATCGAATATAATATTTGTACATTTTGGGCATTGGGCGGGGCCGCGCGTATGTGGCGGCGTACAGACCCTCCCGTAAAACATAGCGCATTTTAAGACTTTTATTATTTCTCAGTAAATACTGATTTCCAACATTCAATTAAACATCTTACAAGTTCTAACCAGTCCCCTGAACAGTTTTTAATAGGTTACTTGAGGATATTTTAACGGGACCATAGGTAAATTTTTACCGGATATTTAACGGGACCATAGGTAAACATTTATCCAAATCGCCACCAGAGGACACAGTTTCAAGCTCCAGAAACCACGTCACAGGACATAAAAAAGGAACAACTTTGACGTAAGGATAATAAATAAATGGAACAGATTCCCAGAAAATGTAGTAGCCTAGGCCTACTAGCCTAGTCACTAGTGTTAATGTTTAAAAAATAGATAGGCTATGACTACTACATTATAGAATCCCTGAGAAGAGGCAACCCTATGAGCATTGCTCCCTAGGACCCTAGCCTCTTATCCATCACTAATTTACTAAAGGTAAGCAATCACTAAAGATAAGAACTGTTGGTGCCGATTTATCACCTCTATATTTCCGGTACGCCTACCCGTAAAACACAATGTAGGCTAGACCTACATCCTTGGCACTAGGCTAGTCCATTATTTACCAATAGGCCTAGCCTAGGCCTATGTGCACACTACAGTCACTAGCTAATAGGCTACTTCGTGTTAGGCAGCCAGGGTGCCAAAATAAGATTTGGCAAGAATGTTAAGAGCGGGTGTAGGATAGTAGTGTACCACCCTCATTGTTTACACTACGTGTACTGGCGTCGGACGGTCGGACCTTTGCCATCATGTTCCCGTCTATTTTATAATAATAATAATAATAATAATAATAATAATATTTATTCAGTTAGCAATTTACAGAGTTGGTACCACATAGTTTGTTACAAATATGACATGTACCAGCCTTGCATAATTCCAACTAAGGATAGCCCAATAAGGCCGTTAGGCGTATTTCCATTGGGGGCCTTTGGATACAATAATATGTTGAGGGGGGGGGGGGCTTTCCCCCCCCTCACCCCCCCATGACATATTGTCATCAATTCACCATACAGTACCGGGTATATATTGCCAGCAGGGGGCAAATTACCGAAAAAAAAATCGCCGTCAAAATAGCCGCGCACTTAACTACGGCGATCGACAACGTAAACATGACGGCGGGGAGGTGTCGGACCTTTGCAATCATGTTCCCGTCGGTCAAATTGGATTTAACCCGTACAGCCCCAGCGACGCGCCTGACGTGTCGGCGATGTATGTAACGCACAGCCCCAGAGACGCGCCTGGCGCGTCACCCTAATTGCGCCGACCGTAACCTCAGGTGTAGCCACTCAAGAGGGCTCAGATTTGTATGGGAACTGTGTACGTATCCCACGCAACCGTGCCGATGGTTGAAAACTCTCAAAGTCCACGTGCGTGCGCGTGAGCGTGCAATAACCTGTTTTTTGGGGGTAATTGCCTTCAATTTTTTACTCTTGTAAAATACATTTTCGGGGGCTCTGTAGGACCATTCTTTAAGCTTTTTGAGCGGTTTTTCGTGGTTTTTCCTTAATTTCTCACCCATTCGCTATTGTTTCTGGAATAAAACCATTTTTTGAAAACCGGCCGGGTTCTGGTGAACAAACATTACAAAACTAGCCGGGGCTGGACGGGTTAAGGACACGTATGTGTTTTTTGTATTATAATCCTTTTTCTCATCAGTTTTTTCATTGATTAGGCCTAGTGTGTTTTAAGGTGTTTTTCCTTCTGGAAATTCATATTTACCCATTATTTTGCAATATTAAAACATGCCCCCTAAAACCATATTTTGTCATTACCCTAACCTAACAACCTAACCTAACCTGGGGGCTGCCGCCCCCAGACCCCCGCAGGGTTAGTATTGATATAGAATAATTATGACAAAATACTAAAACTACGGTAAATTTTTTTTTTTTTTTTTTTAAGTTCTCAGCTGATCCAAGATGGCCGCCATCACCCTTATTTAACCCACAAAGACTAAGGAAAAATAATTTAATCTGCAGCGGTGAAGACATATATTGTAGTGACTAATACTCTAATACAAAGCTACAGTATACATTTAGAACTACAGTCAGCCCCCCCAATACGCGATTCCACAAATCGCGAAAACCCTAATACACGAGTGACCCCTCGAAAATAACATTAATTAATTAAACATTAATTACGCGAGGTGGTACCACAATACACGAATCGAGAGCTAAGAAGGGGCCAAATCCGCTATTCCCGCTTGATACGCGAGCACGTCTACGTTTCGCGAGGCCCAGGAGTAGCTCTGAAAAAAGAAGAAGACGGGCATACGCCTGCCTTCCCTCCCGCTTACCCTCCCTCCCTCCCTCCCACAGTCCCGCTCAAGCGTCATAGCCGTGCGGAGTGACCAAACGTTTGTAGTGCCTGCCACTTTTTTCGCCATGCCACGCCAATATAAGAAGATAACACACAAAATGAAGGTGGAAGTGTTGGATAGCAAGAAAAAAGGAGAAGGAAACTGTGCAATAGGCTTGTCAGAGTAAACTGTTCGTACGATTTGGTCAGGGAGGGAGAAGTTGGAGAAAATCGTGAAGTCCTACGGTCCTAGTCCTAGTCCTAGCCTATCTTTTAAGGTAAGGTTTCATATTTTTATTCATTGTTCTTATTATATATAAGATATAGACTGTACTGTAGAGCCAAAAATGTCGAAAATAAGGCCAAAATTTTTGAAAATAGGCCATAATTGAGAGATGTCACCCATATCTAATTATTCCTATTTAAAGTTAGGTCCACAATACGCGGATTCCCAATACGCGATGCCTCCTGTCGCCCCTATTCTCGCGTATTGGGGGGGCTGACTGTATATCCCATACGTGACCTAAAATCCAGTTTGTCCTTCCCGTCTATTTGGAATGCCATTGGATACAATAATATGTTGAGGGGGGCTTTGCCCCTCCCCCTCACCCCCCCCCAAGAAATATTGTCATCATCATATATATTGCCAGCAGGGGGCAAATACACAAAAAAATCGCCGTCAAAATAGACGAGAAGTTAACCGCGGCGATCGCCCTATGTAAACATGACGACCGTACATCCTCCGCTAAATACATCCATCCCTAAGATTTTTCCAGTTAGGTATGAATTGTTGAAATTGGCTGAGGTATGAAATAAAGTTTGTACGAGGGGGGGTTCGCCCCCCGGACACCGACGAAATGTGATAATAAAAAAAAAAAAAAAAGGAAATAGATGGAGACCTCCTACTAGGTCTAATACTGATACTGTAGTAGCCTATGGCTAAGTTGCTAACTAACCTTAAAATTGTGTAGGCCTAAGTGTAAGTTAGCCTAATAGGCCTAGGCTATAGCCAGCTACATTAAAATAGGTTAGGCAGCTAGCCCTGGCTGCCCTAGCCTACCCTAGGCTAGGCTAGACTTGTCAAAATCACTGTTTCTGCTTGCCATGTGAGATGTGACAATATCAGTGCTATAGCCTAGGCTAATTTAATTTAATAGATAGTGTGACGTTAACCACTTTAGAACCGCATGGCTTGTCCTACAGTGACTCGCTAGGATCGCCAGGACAGTGGATGTGGCTACAGTTTGTGTATTGTTGTGTGCTTTATTTCATATGAAAGCTCGTGTCATGGGCAGTCCAGAAAGGCTCTTTGTTTTCACCCATGTCAAGGCTTTATATATTTAATTGTAAAGTATATGTTTTATCCTTAACTAGTAATGATAGGATCAGAGAGAGAGAGAGAGTAGAACAGAGTGAGAGGGGGCGCGTAGTGTTTTGCTATACTCGATGACGTCATAGCTGGCTGGCCTCGTGGGGATTGGTTGAGGGAGTTCTTTACCATGCTTGGTGATGTAATGTTTTGTTAGCTGCTTTGGTAGTGGTTAGAGGACTTGTTACCGCTTTTTTCCCACGCGGATCGACCTAGTGCTACTATATATACAGGTCCCTCGCCACTCTCTCCCTCAGATCTGGTTTCTAGAACGCATCCCTCTTATCATTTGATACCTCATCACGGCAATGGCGGGAGGGATGAAGGGTGCGGGCGTAGCCCTCTCTCTATGTATCATCCTTCTCAACATCCAGAGGGGCTGTGCTGATATACAGGTGCAGAGGGGACCGGTAGTGTACCAGGTCAACACTAAACAAGTATTGAGGGACCTCGTCACACAGAAATCACACACGAGTGAAATTTCTGTCACCATTCCTGCCTGGTCTATTTCATATATCGGGAAGACGCCGCGACTGGGCAAATACTCTGGCACAACCTCGCTACAACACCTATTGTGCTACACTCTAATTAGCTGCGGAGATGTAGAGACCAACCCCGGCCCTAGTTCAACGTTGAAGAAACCTCACCACCAAACAAGTAAGGCAGACACCGACATTTCAACAGTCCCTAGCAGTAAAATTCATTATAACAAACTGGGCCAGCAGGCACCCAAGTCTCCCGTCACGCTCCAACTCACAACCAAGACCGCAGGGCAACCGCCAGCACAGTGCCAACATTCTACCTACTCAACATTACCCTCAACTGTATCATCACTACCACAGATATCGGTGACCCAAGTAACACAACATGCAACCAGAACACCCAAACAAACAGGAAGCTCTAGCAAACACATCGACAATGAAGTAACAGCAACAACGGCCAAGAACAAGGACATAAAACAACAAATACAGGTAGGGGTGGGAGGGGGGCAAGGGGGAGCCACAACCTGTCCTCATCTCACGCGCTCACACACCATCAGCCGCTCACGGCGCACAGCTGATCACCACACCGCCAGACGTACGATGAACAGTAACAGGAAAATATGTATAGTGTGCGATATTGGATTCAACAAAAGGAGTACAACGTCTCAATGTAGTAGTTGTAATGAAACAGTACACGATCGATGTACTTACATTACTAGCAGAAAAGAAGTGGAATGCGATAAATGTAGGGAAATAGCTATTAAGGGTCCTAAAATCATTTGTGAAATATGTGAATCACTCATAACAAGAAAACAAAGGATCATAAACTGTGTTAAGTGTAAAACTGTAGCTCACATGAAGTGCATCTCTAAGAAGACCAACAGTGAAGAACGGGAATTCCTATGCAACATATGTGCCTTGCATTCATTACCGAATATTAATGTAAATGAACCAATTAGTATTAACAACTCAGAATCCAGCCAGGACACATTCAAAATCAAAGATGAATACAGAGTGTTCACCAACAAAGGGCTCCATCTTATCCACATTAACGCCAGATCAATGTACCATAAATTGTCAGAATTAAACTTGTTAGCTAATAAGGCCAAAGCTTCAATAATTGCAATCACAGAAACCTGGCTGGATTCAAGTATAAACGATGGTGAAATAAACATTCAAGGTTTCAATATGGTTAGGAATGATCGCAATAGGCATGGGGGAGGAGTATGTCTGTATGTAAAAAACAACCTCACACACACAACCAGGACCGACCTCCATGTAGAAAATCACGAAACTCTGTGGATCGATCTACGCCTGCCGAGGACAAGACCCATCACAATTGGGGTATGCTATAGGCCACCAGACGACACACAATTCTTGACCAAATTTGAACGAACGTTGTCATCGCTAGACCCTCGGAATGAATCCATCATACTAGGGGATTTTAACCTGTGTTACAAACAACGAAATGATAGGCTTGTACGAGAATATAGGCATATACTGACAATGCACAATCATAAACAACTCATCACAACCCCCACACGTATCTCTGAGAACACTGCCACAATAATAGACCACATAAACTGTAACAGAGAGGACAAAATATCCCAATCAGGGGTTATACAGACTGGGATAAGTGATCACTTCGTCACATATTGCACACGAAAAACCACAAAAATTACCCTAGAGAATCACAAGATTATCAAAACAAGGTCACTCAGAAACTACAATAAAGAAACATTTCTGGACATTTTATGGAATACAGACTGGTCTCCAGTGTTTGGAAGTACAAACGTTAATGACGCATGGGTTGGCTTCAGAACCATCATCACAAACATTCTAGACGAAATAGCTCCTCTGAAAGACATACGAATTAAAGCAAGGTCAGACCCATGGATCAACAATGACATACTACACCATCTGGAACACAGAGACAATCTGTTAAAAAGGCTAGCGAAACATAGACAGGATCAAGGTCTGAAACATGAGTTCAACAGGGCCAGGAATAAACTAAGTAGGAAAATAAAATCAGCGAAAACTAATTATTTTCACAATAAGGCAGAGGAATATCAGAATAACCCAAAGAAACTATGGAGGCACCTAAAAACAACAGGCTACAGCAACAAGACAAGGGATTCGTCTAACACTAATATTGCTCTCACCATTAATGATCAGATTTGCCACGATAAACGACAAATTTCAACCTACTTCAACTCCTTCTTCACCTCCATAGCAAACACACTTGCACAGAACCTACCTCAACCTCTCAATAAATACACGACAACAACGGCCACCTTTCGAAATTTCTACAGAGATAAAGACATACACCCAAACACATTTGGATTGCAAAATGTTACACCAAAATACACTTTTGACGAGCTGTCTAACCTAAATGTACATAAAAGCACAGGACCAGACAAAATTCCTGCCAAATTTCTACGAGATGGAGCCATTGGTATAGCAGGCCCCCTAACTCACATCATCAACTTGTCAATTAACACCAACACTGTACCTGCTGAACTGAAGGAAGCTATTGTAACCCCTCTATTCAAGAAAGGAAATAAACTAGAAGTTGGTAACTACAGACCAGTTAGCATATTATGTATTGTATCTAAAATCCTTGAAAGAGCGGTATACACCCAAATTGAACACTACCTCAAACAAAATGATCTATTCTATAAGTTTCAATCAGGTTTCAGATGCATGTATTAGACAGACTCCTGTCTCATCCACTTAACGGATCACATTCGTAAAGAAATGTCTAAAGGTAACTACACCGGTATGGTTCTTCTTGATCTACAAAAAGCGTTTGACACAGTAGACCATGATATCCTATGTAATAAACTACAAGCAATGGGCATAGGATCTGTGAACTGGTTTAAATCTTATCTTAGTGGTAGAACCCAAAGAGTCAAAATTGATGATAATATATCTGATCCTATGCCAATTAACTGTGGGGTCCCGCAGGGAAGCATCCTTGGTCCCTTACTCTTTCTCTGTTATGTGAACGACATGGAACTGAGCGTCTCATGTAAATTATTACTGTATGCAGACGACAGCGTGCTCCTGGTTTCAGGAAAAGACCCAATAAGTATTGCCGCTTCACTTTCCAAAGAACTAGAATCATGTAGTGAATGGCTAGTGGACAATAGACTATCTCTTCACCTGGGCAAGACGGAAGCCATCTTATGTGGAACAAAACGCAAACTGAAAGACATTGTGGGCTTCTCGGTCAACTGTAATGATATTCCTATAACAACAGTGTCACAAGTTAAATATCTCGGACTAAAACTGGACGCGAGTAGGTCAGGTGAAACAATTTGGGAATCTATCCTGAGTAAGTGTAGAGCACGTATAAAATACCTGTATAGACAGGTGGGATGCTTGCCCGCGGCGACCAAAAAGACCCTCTGCCAAGCGCTTGTTCAATGTCATTTTGACTATTCTGTGTCATCCTGGTACTCTGCATCATCTAAATCAGCACAGCACAAACTTCAGGTCACTCAAAATAAAATGGTTAGGTTCATGCTGAACCTAGGACCCAGGTCACATGTTGGCCAGGAACAACTTCAGTCACTAGGTATGCTCAATGTCGCTGACAGGGCCAAACAAATCAGGCTCACTAATGCCTTCAAAATTTTCTATGACAGAGCTCCAGAGTACCTAAAGAATGATTTTGTTAAAGCAAATGAGAGGAGTGGACATAATACAAGAAACAGGATGTTTAATTTTAAGGTCCCGAGAATCCAAGGACAGGGTAAGCAAACATTCTTCTTCACCGCCATCAAAGACTGGAACGACCTACCCCAGTCAGTCCGTGAAAAGAGAACACTGTATTCCTTCAGACGTAGCCTGAAGGAACACCTGAACCGGACAGCTGCGAGAAGGGAGCACCAAGCTTATGTCTACTAATAAATGCGACATAAGAGATAGACAAACCAAACTGAAATGATTACTGATTACGGATTACTGATATTTACTATAGGATGTAAGGTATCTTAAAATAACCCCCTAGAAATACTTTTTCTAAAGTATCCATTTCTTTATCCTCCCCTTTTTTCCCCAGCTAACCTAATCCCACAAGGACCCCAATGGAAATACGCCTAACGGCCTTATTGGGCTATCCTTAGTTGGAATTATGCAAGGCTGGTACATGTCATATTTGTAACAAACTATGTGGTACCAACTCTGTAAATTACTAACTGAATAAATATTATTATTATTATTATTATTATTATTATTACCTGGACCCCGCTCTGCACCTGAGAATCTTTTCCTCTGCCTATCTCTCTCATTTTCCATACCTTTCACCACCTTTTATTCATATTATCTCCCCTCTGGTTAACTCTGCATAATCAGCTTCATGCTGGCCAGTTGTATTGTGCGTTAAGGTCTGATATAACCCATGTATGTTAGTGTTAAGATAAGTTGATCACGAAGCATTGGTTGGCATTCATATTGTTTAGTACCGCTTCCTATAATTATTAGTGTTCTGCTGGATTAGATAATGCTAGACTAGGAGTCTGATATTATAAGGTATTGTTTCCTATGAGTGCTGGCTTTAGTTAAAAGCTGCACAACATACCTGAGAACTGGAGTTGATTGAGTAAATTCTAGTCTGTGTGCCATTGAGAGTAGAGCATGCACGAATGAGGGCTTTTTGCCTATACCATTCTGCATTGTTCTAAGCTCGTTGTTTGTCTTTGAGGTACGCCAGGAGAACGCTTAATACTTCGGTATTAAGGTTTCTCAAGAGAGCTACCCTTCCCTATAACGTAATATTTGACGCACAGACTTGAGATTTGCACTAGGCTATGCGGCATGCCATGCACACCAGTATCTCGTATCATTGACTCTAGCTAGACTTTATCAGTCACAGTAGACATTAAGTATATTAACCTAATTACTCTTTTTATGCATACCCATTTATGATTACACAAGCATTTCGCAGCCTAGTTTGATGTATGGAGATACAAACGACTTAGGCTCTTTTTGTTGATAGGAATACTGCAGTGTCGTGGCGATTATTATTGTTGTAGTGTTTAGGATATTCTTGGCCCCGACTGCATTATATATCCTGCCTTTTTGTGTGCATAGCCTGCACAAGCATTGTTCCGCTGCCTGCCTTTTTGGGTTCAATTTCCGATACGAGCATCTTTATAGCATCTAACATTTAAAGAAGATTCCTTGTTAGTGTTGAAGGACTTTAGTGCACTTTCTTTCATGCAGGAGTGCCTGACATTTATTGATTAAAGTAACGTAAGCTGTAACTTCTCTTACCACCTTACTTTGCATACCGGTACCATAACCAAGCACCTTCGGTTATAGGTAGTAATAGGCTGTTTTCACATAACATTAAGCCTAGAGTAGACGCACATTTATTGAGAGTTTGATAGCCTATTATTGCATATAGAACTCGGAGAGTATTTGTGTTCTTTGTTCACTGGGAATATACATCAGAGGTTGGATCTAGCGCTTTCCGTTGTAGCATTTATGCCATTACTAGTCCAATGAATAAGAGCCCTGATATATTTAAACCTCAGTCGTAACAATAGATTCATGCATAGTGTCGACTCATTCATTCATGGCCAGGAATTGAGGCCAGAGCCGCCAGATCCTGAGACTCCAGACCCCAGACTGGTCTCAGCCTGGTCTGGCAATAGGGTAGATATATACATAACTAGCTTAAAATATGACTAAATCACATTTACTTACCTTAGGCCTTAGCCTATACTGTAGGCTGTCCATAAAAGCAGTCTGTGTCAATGTGCTATTTGTAAGTAATTCTAATATAACTAAAATGCAGGAAACCTTTTAAGTTCACTACATTCCCTAGCTAGCATCTTTTAGGCTACTTCCACCCAGTGACCCAGAACATCCCAGGATCGCGCCCACGCTCGGCGCAGTAAAGTTTTTTTACAAGCACTGAGTCGTTACCGTCCCTCATGAACAAGGGGTTGGGGTAGTAGCCTAGTACAGGTCCACACGACATAAGAACATAAGAAAATGGGTGGGTACTTAGCCTATTACCGAAAGTACCACTAATTATTTATCAATATTTGAAGGCTATTATAGAATAAGGATGTTGCAAAGATCATAATTATTAAATGTGTTACAACCTCCGCAGTGTGTCAAAGCAAAAAAGCTGGGTTTTAGGACTGACTTAAGATGTCCCTAATTGAGACTGGCTTACGAGGGAGGGGGGGGGGGGGTCCTGGGGCCATCGTACTTTGTCATCCTATACATCAATGCTAAGACCAGCGGTGGTCTAGGTTAGGTTAAGCCGGTATAACATGAGAGCTTTTATAGTCAACATTCCATGATCAACATTTTTCTGGCAAGATTTATGGAATATTTTGCACTGGTATCGGAAACTAGACTGATGATACTGTACATGAATTTAGGTAACCTTGCTTTAAAATTTATCATGAAGTAGACAATTATAATTTCAATTTCATAAGTTCCCCTTTCCGAGTACGGTAGTAACATTTATTTTATCATTGCATATACAGTACAGTAATTGTATTTAATCCCAGCTTGTTAGATTTGGATATATTAGTTACAAAGCTTGTCTTCATGCTGAGAGCTAAAGCGATGTATTGGCCACATAGTTAACCTGTTAAGCGCTAAATAGCCCTAGGAGCTAGGGTAGTTATTTGTGTATTTCTAGCCTTGGATTCTGACAGAATTCGTTATATTTACAATATAGACCATTATTTGTTTTCGGTATGCTTTTATTTTACATATATGATGTATATATGAACCTTCAAGAGTGCTAAAATAAGTGGGAAAAGCATTTGGGTGGTGAAAAACGAAGATATTGGCCACCCGGTCGTAATGTCAGGCGAGAGAGAGCTACAGTCAACCCTTCTCTCTCGCTGTCTGTGAGGTAACTGAGGGGAGCGGGGCGGTGTGGGCTGGTGACTGTGTGGTACATATCGATCTTTTCTGCAACCCACTTGTGCTACATTATCGCGGGAGAGAAAAATAACCGATAAATGATGATAATAAGAGGGAAAATAGGTGATAATTGAGGAGGGGAGGGAGGGGGGAATAAGGTGGGGAAGGAGGGGAGGGGGGTGGGTGAGATTTACATGGATGAGTACTGGAGGGGAATTATCTCACCTAGAGACAAATTTTTTTTTTTTGATAGGCCCTTTTTTTTTTTGGAAAGCTTTTTTTATGGTCCTGCTTCCGTGAGGCCTATCGCGTTCCCTATAGGAAGCCTTCCGTGAGGCCTATCGCGCTTGCCGGGTTAACAGTGGTTTTATAAATTGTACGGTATACAGTATTCAATTGCTACAATTATTATGCATACAGTCAGTTATTGTGACCACATCATTAAATACACTTTAGAAATGAATAAGTTCTTTTAAAGTATCTTGACCTAATTCTTATATGTGACAAGTATCCTTATACAATAGTTTAGTTGTTTAGACGTGTATTTTTCAACACATGACTTTACTATTAACGTTGAGTAACTTTCTGCTTTAGGGCAAGTTAAATTATTTTGGCCATTTTAATTTGACTGCAAGGGTGGTGTGTTGCTGGAGTTTGCACATTTACGTCAAGCGTTTGTTTATGCCCAGTGGCCACATTATTACTATATTTATTTGTCAAATTGTGCAATGTATTTGTTCTGTTGTACATTTTATATTTATCTTGTATTGTACAGTACAGTACATTAATTGATCTGCTATTGTAATCCTTCAGTGAGTTAAGTTACTGGGTTTTTTGAATAATGTATTGCTCCTTAATACATAGTGCCTCTCTTTGATTGTGTTCTTTTATTTCAAAATTGTATTTTACTAAAAGATTATTTCCACATAGCGATTTTGCCTTTATATTGTGTAGTCCCTGTTTTGTTTGTTTGGTTTGCAAGTTTTACAATATAATCCATGTGTTTGACCTTCTCTTATAGTATAAACGAGAGCGCCCTGGTCAGTGGAGACCATTTCTGTGATTGAGATACAGTTTTGCGCTGCCCATGCACAGCCTATGGTTTATTATATTCTCATTAATGTTTTTGACATGAATTGTCATTTTAACGTACAGTATGACGATTCTCCGTTTGGCTAATTCTGTACTTGTTTCTTTTTTCTAGTTAAAATACCACAGGAATGCTGTGGTACGAAAAAACCTGAGAGAGAAACCTCCAACCCTAACGAGCCACAGGAACGAAAATCCTGAGAGCGAAACTCCCATCCCCAACGAGATCCCAGGCCCCTTTTCCTTTTCCGATTTGGTCTCTCTCCCTCTCTCTCAATTCATTCCACATATTATACGTCTCTCAATCACAGTCTTCTAATATACAAACCACAATACTTTACTCACTGATATTCTTGATGTACCACCTAAGTATGTATAGATCCCAGGCTCCTTTTCCTTTCCCTATTTGGTCTCTCTCCCTCTCTCTCAATTCATTCCACATATTATACGTGTCTCAATCACAGTCTTCTAATATACAAACCACAATACTTTACTCACTGATATTCTTGATGTACCACCTAAGTATGTATTTAATGATGTAACCACCATACAGACTATAATACTTTCCTTGTGTAGGTTCGAGGCGATCTAAGACACCTTAACTTCCATTTCACACCAAATCAGATCGTGATTACGTCAGCCCTGTATTTAGTTATACAGTATAACAATCATAGCCCCCCCAATTCTAACAATTCTATGTTTCTAACCTCCCATGGTTTTATCCACTAACTATATATTCCTAACCTTTAACCACGACTCTATACACCCGATAACCCTATGCCAGTTATTGTATTGATTTAGGCCTGTTAATTCGGATAAACTCACTATGACCAATCTGCAGACGATTATCAGGAGAGATGCAGGAAAGCTACCTCGTATCTCCCTTTCCATGACGAGTATAGATATATGTACCCCCGTGCTCAGTCGCCCCCCTTGCCTTGTTCTTCTAGTAACTAAGTGTATATATAATATTAACCGGAGTATGCCACCAGTATTGATACGACATATCGGCACTGTCCTCGTGTCGTATTGTGCCACGTGCATACCAACCCGGTTTCATCATCTTATTAGGACGACGGCTATAATGTCGTCATTCATGCATGTATTCAATCCTTAGGTTAATTATCTTTTATCCGCCATTGTGTTCATTTCTTCCATTTACTTTTCCACAATTGTTATACGTCTTCCAATCACCTCCTTCGTATCCACAATCCACACTACTCTATTTTGCTTCGTGACCCTATACTCAGTGGTACCCTGTTTGGGTCATCCTGTCCACTTATTCTTCACGCCCCACTGCACACACCACTCTACCTGTTCGATCGTAGGGAAATGCCACCCCTATGTCCAGCCCATTAAGGGTCACTATCCTAAGTCACGAGCGGCGCGGCGCCTAGCCTCAAACCACCCCTTTACAATTCACAACCCTCCCCCACCTCGCGTATCCACTAACCCTCGTGTCCTACACCTCTTACCCGCCAGACTCTACCTCCATGATGATGAACATAAATACCGGTACACCTTAAAGTTAATACACCCATGCCCTGTCCCTAAGTTAGGATGTCAATATCAAACATACCCTAAAATACCTTGTCTTGCCAGACTAAGTTTCTGAAGACCAATCGCCCCATAAATCTATGTATGTTCCTCCCAGGTTAAAACACCCATGCCCTGTCCCTAGGTTGAGCCAATGCCAACCAGTTCAGACAGCCATGAATCTATGTATTCAATCCTTAGGTTAGTTATCTTTATCCACCATTGTGTTCATCTCTTCCATTTACTTTTCCACAATTGTTATAAGTCTTCCAATCACCTCCTTCATATCCACAGTCCACACTACTCTATTTTGCTTCGTGTCCTACACCTCTTACCCGCCAGACTCTACCTACATGATGATGAACATGAATACACATTCATTTAATACACCCATGCCCTGTCCCTAGGTTGAGCCAATGCCAACCAGTTCAGACAGCCATAAATCTAGGTATGTTCTTCCATCCGAGAAGTAATATGTAACCCCCTAAAATACCTTGTCTTGCCAGACTAAGTTTCTGAAGACCAACCGCCCCCATAAATCTATGTATGTTCTTCCATCCGAGAAGTAATATGTTCGCCCCCTTAAAATACCTTGTCTTGCCAGACTAAATTTCTGAAGACCAACCTCCCCCATAAATCTATGTATGTTCTTCCATCCGAGAAGTAGTATGTTAAACCCCATGTCATAATTGATAATAAACTATGATACCCACGGGTACACCATTGATATATAACCATTATTCCTGTAAGACCTAGACCGAGATAATGACTGAAGATGTTAGCCACCATGCAGTAATTCTAATTCTTACCCCAACCAGAGATTGTATAGATAACCTTTTTTTACCATGGTCTATATCTACCACGCAACAATAACGAAGTACCCCTACGAACTGCCGCTTTTCTTTGGTCTATATTTCATAGAAAACGCAGTTCCCAGGGACAACTAGATCAGCAAGAAATCGTATCAAATAATAGTGTCCATAACCCCTCGTATTGACGAGTAATAATACACCATGTTTTTCCCTACTTTATCCACAGTCAAGCACACACCTATAGTTAACCTCCTTTTCCCCCACAGCCCCACAGTCCACATGATTCTATCTTTTCCAGACTCATATACCACCCCGTATTTGCTCATCCCACGGTAGCATTTGGCTAACGTACTTTCACTGTCATTTCCCCCCAAACTCCAATATCAACTGTAGCCTAATGCCACCCCCACGCCCGGAGACCTTAGGGTCAAACTTCCACGTAGCCCCTGAACTCTCTCCCTCTCATTAACACCCCGCGCTCCTCGACTCTTTTCCGACCTAGCCTCTCCCTCATACCTCTTGAAGATCCTTGATTTTTCCGTTGCTAATGCTCTCCAACCTTTCATATATATACTCCTATCCAGCCTACCTTCCGTTAGTAGGCCGGAACAACATTAGAACTTTACTAACCCTTTGCATGCCATCTATTCCCTCACAACCCATTCACAACCCTGCACCCAATGATCGGCAGTGCGAGGCTAGCCGCCTCGCCAGTGACTAACTTCTATTGCCATACTTCCAGATAAATGTGGCAGAGTTAGCAACCCAGTCTCCACCACATCCAGCAAGCCATACAATTAACGACCAACCGATTAAACCAGCTAGTCAAGGCACCTTCGGTTTTGGTATTAAGAACACATACATCTGTCTCATAAACAGAGGGTTATTACAAACACTTGTGATATGGCAAGCCCCTAGCCACTGCCGCCGGGCGACCATCCCAGAGAGAGGGCGCACAGCTACCCCTTTTTACCCACCAGAGGAGGGAGACCCCCACCCCTGCGGAGGTATACCTGACCCCTGTTTTGACTTCCGGGTCATTGCCAGGTAGCACAGGAATTCTTCCTATCAATGAACTAACCATGCATGACTAACCCCTTTACTAACCTCTATTAACCCACAATAACCCATTTACCTTTCTTGCATACTCTGATCACTAAATTAGCACCTCAGCTATACCATAGAATGAAGATTGAACAATCTAAGAGAGACACTCCTATCACAGCTGTCCCAATCCTCCTCGCAAAGTAGATCCAGTCTCTCTCCCCTAAATACTTCCAGTATAGCCAAAATAGTACCTCTTACTAAGGCTCAGTTATATCGCATTATGAAGGCTCTATATAGCCATGTGCCACAACAGTAATCACCACCTTACCTAGTTCCTGTATCAATTGAGAGCTCAAATAAGTCCATCAAAACTCGAGATCCCTATGGCCTACAGGGTCCAAAACCGAGCCTATAAACCCAGCCCCCGCCCCCAGTAAAATCAGTTGAAAGATAGACACCAACCCAGGTTGGTCACCAGAGTCGACCTCGAGCTCTATCATTGTTGATTGCTGAGAATTGAGTTCCAGAGCCAGCAGACTCCGTGGCAGATTTGGATAGAAGGACCTGTCCACGTACTTGAGAACTTCCTACATATGGACCACCTGGACGGCCGCGGAACCAGTCGTTAGCCCCCAACATCACGGACGCAAGATAACCAGGACCAGACCAATCAAATACTACCCAAGATTCACTCTATCAGTACTACAGTGTTACAGTGCTATTTAGAGATTCACTTATTAATATTTCTATGAAGTGGCTATATCTTTGCCCCAGTATAATTCATATATAACCATTCCATTGGGAAGTGCTAAGCGTATCAGTGTTTATTAATTAACAGGCGATATTAACTCTCGTAATTACCCATATATCCAGATATTATTACCTAGAAGTGAAACCCTAGTGATATCAAATGTTCGCCCACTGATTTGCGTTCTATGTGTTTCTGCCATAAGAATATAAAACTTAGATCAGTACCCCCTGAGGTTACTAGAATTCCCGTGCTCTAAAATACGCGTGTCTAATCTAGTCTGTGAACTACTACTTGTGCACCAGAGCTACCAGTAATAAATCTAACAGTGAATATGAATCTATAAGTAACATTGATGGTCTCCAGTATATAAACTTGTGAATTAAAGCCAGTGATCAGAAGATTAATACCTGAACGTTGGAAGTGGGAGACTAGGCTCCATCCAGATCCACTTATGCTAGTGTTGTTCAATTCTATCATATTGTCTTGCACGAGTATTCAGAAGTGGTATATCAATAAACGTGATCGTGTGTCTTGTTACCGTGTGTTTCTTTTGTGTTCTCTATTCCTCATACCTTGTTTTGTGCATGCAGCCTTCTATACCCAGTCAGTTAGAACTCACATTACCCAAGTTAATCCTGTAGAAAAGCAGGGCATAACATTGGCGGCAGCGGTGGTTCTTGATTCGGATAAAAGGTTGCATTACATTGCAAGTTTGGAACAGTAGAAGCATGGAAACATCTCAAAAAAGGCAGCTCGCTATTACACTCACACACATTCCCAAGTATGATGTATACACGTATGATATCGCCACTTACTTAGACATAGTAGAGCCAGTGTTAGATGTGGCACTTCAAAATGACCGCGACAAAATCGCCGTTGCATTATTGCACATTATGCAGTTGGGAAAAGCCGTTTCCCAAATTGTTGAACAGGTAACGCCAAAGCTTACCTGGAACCAGCTTCGATCCCTCGTGATCCGGACCTTAGGGCCACTTTTGGGTTCCCTCGTCGCCCCCAAAATAATAAAAGTCGACGAGATCAAGTATGAAGGGGATATCAATGTGACCCTCATACAACTCTACAGATACGTGAGGACCACGTATAGCTCTGAAGATGACGAGCAACAAAATGAACTCTTCTTCACCTCATTGTTAGACATCCTCCCACCCCACATCACCGCCCATCTCGACCCGTACGGCTCATTCGAAGAACATATGCTCTCCATCAGAGAAAGATGCCAACTCAGTTCGATGAATCCCCTATCCACCCCTTCAGCCCCTATCCAAGAAAGTAAATGTATTCCTCCACTGAACACTATCATCAATAAGTCCCTCCATCCCCCTAAAGAAAACTCCGTGCACCCTTCCAAAATGACTCCCGGTGAAAGTCCAACCCCAGTGCACTCTTCCTTGCCTCTATCCTCTCTGACCATCCCTAAATTTTCCCCTGCCCAGCCATCCACCAACGATAATCTTCCATCAATTGTGTTACCCCATAAACCCCATCCTTTTTCTATGCCTGCCAACAAACCACAGCACACAGAAATGGTCACCCCCACCATAACCAATTCTCTTTCAATGTCACCCCTAAAAAATGCTGGTCAGAAAATGAGCCCCCCCTCCACTCTCTCACATGCCCCTGTCACCCAAGACCAACCTTCACCCCCGTCAATCCCTCAACAACCTGTCACGCCTCTCACTTCCTCATATTCACCACCTGTTCCCTCCTCAAAACTGTCAACCTCACCCCCCCCACCATCATCTCCCCACATGCCCAACCTCGGTGAACCCCTTCAAACACCCGCATCAACCAAGAATGCTACAGCTCCGCCTACCTCCTATTCCCCCCCCTCCCTTGTCACCCTCTCCAACATTACCCGAACCGCTCTTGAATCCACCTCCAGTAACACCCCCGCTCACCAACCTACCTCTGCCCCATAATCCAGCACCAGAACCAAAATCTCCATCAATGCCTCCTTCATCCATCCTACCAAATTCCATTGTTGTCCGAGAAAAATCTCTTCCGCAACAATCTCTCCAAACTGACCTACTCACCCCATCCCCACAATTTACCTGTCAATCACCCAGACCCCCATCTGTCCAGGATAAATCCTCCCATGTTTCCAGGACAGACTCTGATGTATGTAACAACAATTCTATCAAATATTTATGTACACGTGTTTCCAGGGAAAATGCCGACCTATGTACCCAACAATGTTTCCCCCATGCCCCCCGAAATGTTCAGCTATTCCACAACCAACAAAATTCCCCTTGTGACAGTTTTCCGTCAGTAGCTCCCTTCCACCCTCACACAATTCACACCCCTAGAAAACTTCAAAACCCAACACTTGACTCGCCCTCTGCCACCGACAAAACTCCCCAAATTCGTACTTTTAACAACCACAAATCAGTACATCAGGCCTCTCCCAATAACCCATGTTCTATGCCTAACTCTTCCCCCACCAATCCTCCCCAGTCCCACCAACAAATTCTGTTTCCTAAATCACTCACACCTCACCACTCTGATCCTCCCACACGCGCCGTTAATCCCCCCCTCACGCGTGACCCCCACCAAAGTGATTTCCCCCCCCCTCATGTGTACCGAACACCTGCTCACCAGTCGGTCCCCCACCATCATTAGCCCAGCTAAACTCTTAACCTCCACCAATTCCCACCCTGCCAGCCTAACCTCTCACGACTACATTCAGAACGAAAAATCACCCCCATACATAACCCCTACCTCCTCTTACCCCCCTCTTCACCGTTACCCCATCCGCCCCAAATTCCACCCCCAAAGATCCCGCTCGACAAAATACCACGCCCATCAAAATCCAACCACAAAACTTTTTCCACCTTGGCTAACCCTCAAAATACCACCCTCTCTCTCGCCCCAAACCACATAATAAACCTCTCAACCTCAACCACTCCTCGAAATCCCATCCACGTCTCTCCCGAAAATAAAATCAGTCCAAATTCAACACCTCTCAAACCACAACCCTGCCTGCCCAGACCCCCCCCCACCATCTCCCTATCAAATCCCCACACTCCAAACCTCCAAACCACCCGATCATCGTAAACTCTCAACCTCCAGCCTTACTCACCCTTCCCCCAACCCCACTCACGACCACAACTCTCTACACAAGTCAACCCCTCCCCAGCACCAACCTCTTCCGCAACAACAACCCCGACTCCCTTTAAAACCCCCCTATCACTACCCCCGACCACAACCATTTAAACCACCCTCCAAAACTGTCCCCGGGCCAGCTCTCACCCAGACCCACATTCCTAACGGCAGACCTAACGGTATATCCACCCCTCCCTTCCAAAGTGAAAGTGAACCCCCAAGGTCAAAGCCACAACCACCACCACCACCCCTACCAATAAACCAGACCTTCACCAAGACTAACGGCGACCCTAAATAACCCCCCCTGATGATGATGAGGATATTATTGTACTGGATTTTCCATGGGATTTTGTTTTCTATTGTTCTCAATTCCTAAGCGATTGAGCATGATTCTATAAATTTACATGTTTTCCATATACTGTACAGTATATATATTATATTTTTTTTCCCTTAGTCATACTACTTTTCTTGTTAACCTACACTTTTTTTACTATCTTTTAAATTTGTTTTATACATTGTTAAACACTTTAGCTCTTCTTAATTTTCCTGTGTTCTTAATTATCTGTTCTTTCGTCAAATTCTTTTATCATCTTTTCTCTCCTTTTCCAACATCTATGTATTTTCTTCCCTCGTTCCCTTCTTTCTTGAATAGTAACTCTCCTATTAGTTTCCAGTGTCTTAGATATATGGCCTGAGTATTTTTTTTTCCTAATTTCATTATATTATTCACATTCCAGGATAAAATGTTTTAAGTTTTTGTCTCTCTTTTCTGAACAGTCTGTTGCTAGTCGGGATGACAGTAATCTTCGTCCTCACCGACAGGCTGCCATTTCCCTCCAACCTAACCCCTCACCGACCTCACCCCCTAAACAAACCTACGTACTCCAACCTTGAGGTACGAGGTCGTACCTAATATAAAGGCGACGGAAGTAAAATACCACAGGAACGCTGTGGTACGAAAAAATCTGAGAGCGAAACCTCCAACCCTAACGAGCCACAGGAACGAAAATCCTGAGAGCGAAACTCCCATCCCCAACGAGATCCCAGGCCCCTTTTCCTTTTCCGATTTGGTCTCTCTCCCTCTCTCTCAATTCATTCCACATATTATACGTCTCTCAATCACAGTCTTTTAATATACAAACCACAATACTTTACTCACTGATATTCTTGATGTACCACCTAAGTATGTATAGATCCCAGGCCCCTTTTCCTTTCCCTATTTGATCTCTCTCCCTCTCTCTCAATTCATTCCACATATTATACGTCTCTCAATCACAGTCTTCTAATATACAAACCACAATACTTTACTCACTGATATTCTTGATGTACCACCTAAGTATGTATTTAATGATGTAACCACCATACAGACTATAATACTTTCCTTGTGTAGGTTCGAGGCGATTTAAGACACCTTAACTTCCATTTCACACCAAATCAGATCGTGATTACGTCAGCCCTGTATTTAGTTATATAACAATCATAGCCCCCCCAATTCTAACAATTCTATGTTTCTAACCTCCCGTGGTTTTATCCACTAACTATATATTCCCAACCTTTAACCACGACTCTATACACCTCATAACCCTATGCCAGTTATTGTATTGATTTAGGCCTGTTAATTCGGATAAACTCACTATGACCAATCTGCAGACGATTATCAGGAGAGATGCAGGAAAGCTACCTCGTATCTCCCTTTCCATGACGAGTATAGATATATGTACCCCCGTGCTCAGTCTTTGCCTTGCCTTGCCTTGTTCTTCTAGTAACTAAGTGTATATATAATATTAACCGGAGTATGCCACCATTATTGATACGACATAGCGGCACTGTCCTTGTGTCGTATTGTGCCACGTGCATACCAACCCGGTTTCATCATCTTATTAGGACGACGGCTATAATGTCGTCATTCATGCATGTATTCAATCCTTAGGTTAATTATCTTTTATCCGCCATTGTGTTCATCTCTTCCATTTACTTTTCCACAATTGTTATACGTCTTCCAATCACCTCCTTCGTATCCACAATCCACACTACTCTATTTTGCTTCGTGACCCTATACTCAGTGGTACCCTGTTTGGGTCATCCTGTCGACTTATCCTTCACGCCCCGCTGCACACACCACTCTACCTGTTCGATCGTAGGGAAATGCCACCCATATGTCCAGCGCATTAAGGGTCACTATCCTAAGTAACGAGCGGCGCGGCGCCTAGCCTCAAACCACCCCCTTTACAATTCACAACCCTCCCCCACCTCGCGTATCCACTACCCCTCGTGTCCTACACCTCTTACCCGCCGGACTCTACCTCCATGATGATGAACATAAATACACCTTAAAGTTAATACACCCATGCCCTGTCCCTAACCCCTTCAGACTCATATGACGCAGAGGTTGCCAGAATAGCAATAAGAAATAGAGTTCTCTCACTCTTATAATTACCTCTCCAAAATTAGTTTTCTGCCCACAGCTAACTCAAAGACAACTGCAGAGGTTGAAGTAACTAAACTAAAGGTTTCTAATTAACCCTGATGGTAACAAAGGTTTTAAAGTATCCCTAATAGGCTCAAAATCGCGTCATATGCCGGAGCTAAGTTAGGATGTCAATATCAAACATACCCTAAAATACCTTGTCTTGCCAGACTAAGTTTCTGAAGACCAATCGCCCCATAAATCTATATGTGTTCCTCCCAGGTTAAAACACCCATGCCCTGTCCCTAGGTTGAGCCAATGCCAACCAGTTCAGACAGCCATGAATCTATGTATTCAATCCTTAGGTTAGTTATCTTTATCCGCCATTGTGTTCATCTCTTCCATTTACTTTTTCACAATTGTTATACGTCTTCCAATCACCTCCTTCGTATCCACAGTCCACACTACTCTATTTTGCTTCGTGTCCTACACCTCTTACCCGCCAGACTCTACCTACATGATGATGAACATGAATACACATTCATTTAATACACCCATGCCCTGTCTCTAGGTTGAGCCAATGCCAACCAGTTCAGACAGCCATAAATCTAGGTATGTTCTTCCATCCGAGAAGTAATATGTAACCCCCTAAAATACCTTGTCTTGCCAGACTAAGTTTCTGAAGACCAACCGCCCCCATAAATCTATGTACACTCGACCCTCCATTTAACGGACAAATGCGTGCAAGCACCTGTCCGTTGCTGCTAAATGTCCGTTGCTGCTAAATAATGTCCAGTCCGGATGTAATTCGGAAATTCCTTGAGAAAAATCCGGTGTTGAGTACAGGTGTCCGGATCGTGACATTTAACTGTTATGCATCCTTTTTTTTTACTGTACCTGAAATAAATCCTGGTAATATGTATTGTTTTTATTAGTATACAAATGAAAAGTTGGTGTTTCTTACCTTATATCTAATATATGTACATTATTTACATGATCAAGAATAGCTTGTTATTCTTGATCCATGGCATCAGCCTCACCACCAGACACCGGCACCGGCAGGGGATCATCGATGTCAAACATGTCTGGTGAGGGGGCCCTTGGGATAGTACCTAGCCATGGCAGGGGGATGGCAGGGCCTGGTAGAGGTCTAGCCTCAAACCCAGTGAAGTCATTGTGAGGTAGAGGGATAGCAGGGCCAGGTAGAGGGATAGCTGGGCCAGGTAGAGGGATAACAGGGCCAGGTAGAGGGATAACAGGGCCAGGTAGAGGGATAGCTGGGCCAGGTAGAGGGATAACAGGGCCAGGTAGAGGGATAGCTGGGCCAGGTAGAGGGATAGCTGGGCCAGGTAGAGGGATAACAGGGCCAGGTAGAGGGCTAGCAGGGCTTGGCACTCTAACTCCTGAACACCCTGGCTGTGGGCTACCTGGACGAGTGACTGTAACTCCTGAACACCCTGGCTGTGGGCTACCTGGACGAGTGACTGTAACTCCTGAACACCCTGGCTGTGGGCTACCTGGACGAGTGACTGTAACTCCTGAACACCCTGGCTGTGGGCTACCTGGACGAGTGGGAAGGGGGGCAAAGAAGCTGCTAACCTTGGTTTGGTGGCCCACTTTATATTGTTCCTTGATAATAAAGTCCCGCAGCAGTCTTAGGTGCCCATGCTGTACCCTCACTTCCTCAAAACAGCTGTACGTGGTGTAATCAAGGAGTTTATCGACGCAGGTACGGAGTGAGGACATCTTTTCATGTTTAACAGGCATTTCGTCTTCCCCCTCACTACTATCACTTGACTCAGGGTTGAGTACTGACGCTACTATCTCAGCGTCTGTTAATATTTCGTAGCCGTGATCTTCCTCTTGTTCATCCAACCAATTTCTTACGTCGTCCACATTTGGTCCGGTTTCACCACCACGCCTCAGCTGTCTATGGAAGTCTTCAGCCTCAAACCCATTAAAGTCAGCCTCTACGTCAGTGCCAATCAGAAGTTTTTTCCAACAATTAGCCAAGGTGGACACTTTCATATCAGACCAACTGTAAGAAAAGTTGTAGATAGCGGAACGGATGGTGTATGCTTTAATGTTAGCTAGTGTTCTGGCGCCACGGGTATCTTCGACTGCATCATTCTCTTCCTCCAAAACCACCAACACTTCATCTAGATAACGGCGAATGTAGTGACGCTTCAAAGCAGAAATTATGCCCTGGTCCATGGGCTGGATGACAGAGGTGGTGTTGGGAGGCAGGTAGATTACACGAATACGCCCGTCAGCACTCACTAGCTGTTCAGGACTGGGGTGGGCGGGAGCGTTGTCAAGAAGCAGAATGGCCTTCACATCTGCTGCAGCAATGTGGAGAACCTCAATCTGATACTTTCTTACTGCAGGGACGAAGTAATCATGGAACCACTCCAAGAATATAGCACTATTAAACCATGCTTTCTTGCTGTTAAAGTATATAACTGGGAGTTCGTTCATAACAGCCCGCAAAGCTCTGGGTACCTTAGACTTCCCAACAATGACCAGTTTGAGGCGGTGGGTACCACTTGCATTGGCACACACAAGACAGGAAAGCCTCTCCTTACTTGATTTCTTGCCTCTTTTATTTTCTTCCCCTTTCCTCAACTGGCTGTTCTTAGGCATAGAACGCCAGTACATGCCTGTCTCGTCACCATTATAAATTTGAGATAGGGTTAGGCCTTCCTCTTCAATTAAGTGTTGTAATTTTAGGCGAAACGGTTCAATAGCTGCCCCGTCTGCATCACCGGCCTCGCCCCGTACAGTGGCATTAAATAGCCCATACCTGTTGCGGAACCTCCACAACCAACCGTCACTCCCTTTAAAAGTTTCAATCCCAAGATTCACAGACAATTTCTTAGCAGCAGCCAAAATCTCACAACCCCTAACGTTCACCCCGGCCGATCGCTGTTGCACATACCACTTCATAACAGCTGCATCCAGACCCGTATCCTTCCCTGTTTTCATGTGTTTGCGAGGCTTTACTTTCCCACTTTTGCTAGCTGTAGCGTCAACACAATATTGCGTGGCATAGGCTAATAACTTTGGCTTGGCCTTCTTAATGTCGGACACTGTTTGTTTGGCCACCCCATATTCCTCACAAACATTCGTCACACTCACTCCTTTCTCCAGTTTGGCTATTAATTCAAGTTTTTTGGCCACACTTAGGTTCACTCGCTTTCGTTTTTCATTCTTGGGCCCCATGATGAATAGCAGTCCAGGTACACAGGAAGGGTCAGCACACAAAAGATCGCGCAGCAGCGGTCACAGTCTGTTCCCAGAGAGACAATGGCGGACTGAGGCGCTTGGGGTGACGTCATGTGCCTTCCCCGCCACCTACCGGACGGACTTAGCACAGCTACGGACTGACTGCCCAGGAATCCGGATTCGTCCGGACTAAATTTTTTGACCGTTATTGCCGATATCCGGAGAATCGAAGTCCGTTAAATGGAGGTTAGAGTGTATGTTCTTCCATCCGAGAAGTAGTATGTTAAACCCCATGTCATAATTGATAAGAAACTATGATACCCACGGGTACACCATTGATATATAACCATTATTCCTGTAAGACCTAGACCGAGATAATGACTGAAGATGTTAGCCACCATGCAGTAACTCTAATTCTTACCCCAACCAGAGATTGTATAGATAACCTTTTTTTACCATGGTCTATATCTACCACGCAACAATAACGAAGTACCCCTACGAACTGCCGCTTTTCTTTGGTCTATATTTCATAGAAAACGCAGTTCCCAGGGACAACTAGATCAGCAAGAAATCGTGTCAAATAATAGTGTCCATAACCTCTCGTATTGACGAGTAATAATACACCATGTTTTTCCCTACTTTATCCACAGTCAAGCACACACCTATAGTTAACCTCCTTTTCCCCCACAGCCCCACAGTCCACATGATTCTATCTTTTCCAGACTCATATCCCACCCCGTATTTGCTCATCCCCCGGTAGCATTTGGCTAACGTACTTTCACTGTCATTTCCCCCCAAACTCCAATATCAACTGTAGCCTAATGCCACCCCCACGCCCGGAGACCTTAGGGTCAAACTTCCACGTAGCCCCCTGAACTCTCTCCCTCTCATTAACACCCCGCGCTCCTCGACTCTTTTCCGACCTAGCCTCTCCCTCATACCTCTTGAAGATCCTTGATTTTTCCGTTGCTAACGCTCTCCAACCTTTTATATATATACTCCTATCCAGCCTACCTTCCCTTAGTAGGCCGGAACAACATTAGAACTTTACTAACCCTTTGCATGCCATCTATTCCCTCACAACCCATTCACAACCCTGCACCCAATGATCGGCAGTGCGAGGCTAGCCGCCTCGCACTCGCACATAGGAGAGTGGGGCAGCAGGAACATTTGTCAGCCAGAGTGGACAGAAGGGTGCTGAGCTGGTATGGTCATGTTGAACGAATGGGAGATGAAAGGCTTACAAAGAGAATATGTGAGTCAGGTACAAGGGGAGATAGAAGGGCAGGAAGACCCCCATTGAGATGGAGAGACTGTAAGAAAGGCTTTGGATGATAGAGGAATTACTATAGATCAGGCAGGGGAAGTGGTGGTGGACAGGAGTGAGTGGAGAATGCTTGTGAATAGTTGAGTGAACACGTGGTCATTTGGAGTAAGGGGTCGGGCGCAAGTTCGACTAGATAATAGTCCATCAGGCGCCTGGCCCGGGGGGACGATTAATATGAAGGGTGTGCCTGGAAGTGTGGTGGGAGGGCTTGTGGCTTTGGCTCCGCTGCATGTCTGCCTGCCGAGATCGGAACCTCTCCGGGTGGTCAGGGGCCGGGGGAGTGCTGGAGCGACCTTGGTAACCCTGGTCTCTGGGTCTTCTCCTGGGTGACCTGGATGTGTGTGAGTTTGTGTTTTTTATCTGTGTTTATTTTTTGTTTTATGTTGTTTTTGTGTTTTCCCTGTTCTTGCTCTGTCTTGAGTCGGCTACCCCCAAAATGGGGATTGGGCCTGAGCATATAGATAGATAGATAGATAGATAGATAGAAAAGGAATGAAAGCAATCAGGCTGACATTTCTATCATTTGGGAAGAGTCCACCAGGAAATAGGTGTGAAATTTACAGCCAGTTTGCTGAAGGTCCTTTTGAGTTACGAAGAGGTCAGGGATCGAGATTATTGTCAAGTTCGTTGGTGCTACCTATGATACTGTATTTATGTTACTATTATTGTTATTGTTTTGTGTGCTATGTTTGGTATGCCATTTCAGTTATGTTGTTAAGTTTCTTATAATTAAGTAGCTTAGATAACTATTTTTTTTTTGTTTTTTTTTTCAACGTAGAATGTACAGTACATTAACCCCTCCAACCCGGATGACCTCATATACGCCCATAACATACTCGGCCCGCGCAACCCGGATGGCCTCATGTACGCCCCTTGCTTTCGTGCTTGATTTTCGAAAGCCGCGCGCACATTTTGTGATGATTGGGCGGTAGGTGGCGCCACCCGGCGTCAACGACGCCACAACAACAGTATCTACCCCGACGCCATCATGGACAGTACACCAAATAGTGATTCCGCCGTGTCCGACATCGTGCTTCCTACGACGCCCTTGATAGTGCGTCGTGCCTTACCCCGACGCCATCGCCTAAATGTGTTATCTCCCGGAGGTATTGAGACGACTTTGAGACTTTATGAGAAAGCTGATGCCAAGCATAAGATTGATGAAGAAGTGAGTGACCACTCGAGTAATTATAAGTCGAGTGATTATGGCCATGAGAGTGATAAAGAACAATTCCTGGGATTTGCGAAAGAATTTGAGAGTGATGAGAGTGATGAAGGTGATGTACGTGATGTACCAGTTGTTGAGGAAGCTGGTTTACCTCAAGAAAGTGAACTTGCGAGAGTGAGTGAGTGGGAGAGTTCAAGGTCACAAACAAAATTTCGCATAAGTGACACGACTCCAAGCCCTTCCCCAGGTAAATCGCCTTTCAAGCTCCATTTCTACAAGTTAAAAATACTTGAAAAGGCGGCCGCGGCAGCTAGGGAACAAGCTAAAATAGTTGGTGAGGATGAGGCTGTGAGTGAGGGTCAGCGTGGTGACCCTTCTCGACCGCCATTGTCTCCCTTATCTACCCACGCCACCCAAGATGACCCGGATGCCCCGCATTCTTCCCCACCACCCCCACCATTGCCAAGGGTTGAGGACCCCCCACTTTCGGCCTATTTGCCTCCTAGGTCCCCCGACAGGAGACATACTGCTGCCGAAAAGGGGAAAGGTAGAAAATATACCAAGAAAATGAAGAAAAGTAAGAGAGTTTTGTTTGAGGCTCCCGCGGCGGCGTCCACCCCTGCCGGCCCCAGCCATACGTCCCCGCAACTTTCCCCACGGTCCTCCCCACCTCTCCCGCCTTCAACATGTCTTCCTGCAGAAGTATTTGAGGTCGCATCACCAATACCTGGGCCTAGTGAAACGGAATCATTGCTTTCTGTGACTCGTCGCAGGCCAAGGAGCCCGGGACCTCTGGAGGACACAGCCTCACCTGTCACTCCTTCCCCACCTCGCCCACCCGCACGCCGCCCACGCATCACTGGTTCCCCGCCAGATTATGTGGGGGCCACTGATGATGAAGGGCACCGCTCTGAAGACTCTGGCCATGATTACATAGGTCCACCGTCAGGGCAAGATGACCACTCTGACGATGACGATGACTATATGGACATCGACGACCCTCGACCCACCCGCTTGGCCCGGCTTCGTGCTGCCCGTCTTTCTGCCCGCCGCCCTGGCCGCCGCCCTGACCGACGCCCTCGCCGCCGCCCTAGGGCGCGTGCCTCCCGAGTTGGCCGTGGGCGTACTGGGCTACCAGTTGGAGCTCCTCGTCAGCGTAGACAAGACCCATTCTACGTTTTTCAATGGCAGGACGTAGTTGATGGGGATGGATACAACCCTGATGTGCCAGCTTTTGATGAGGCACTGGAGGGTTCAGGCATTACCCCCAATTTTCCTGCAGGCCCCAATGCTCCACCACACGAACTATTTGAGGCATTCTTTGATGAGGAGGTGGTAGGCTATGTTGTCAAAGAGACAAACAAGCAGCACCAATTCCAGGTACACTTTTTGGGCAAGGTGACCAAGGGCCATATGAGGAAGTGGACCCCAGTGACTCCTCAAGAATTCATGGTGTTCCTGGCACTCACCATGCTAATGCCTCATGTCAGGAAGCATAGGTTGCCTGACTATTGGATCACCAATGATCTGATTTCAACCCCTGCCTTCGGGAAATATATGGCTCGCGACCGGTACCTTGATATCCTCGCAGCGCTCCATCTTGTCACCAACACCGACGTCCACCGCCCAGACAAGCTGTGGAAGATTAGGACGTTGTATGAGATGATGCGAGACCGCTTCACCTCCTACTTCAAGCCCTTCCGCAAGGTCGTCATTGACGAGTCTCTTGTGCTGTTCCGGGGAAAACTCAGCTTCCGGCAATACATCCCCTCCAAAAGACATCGCTTTGGCATAAAATTCTTTGTGCTGTGCGACTGCACAACTGGCTATGTCCTGGACTTCCTGGTGTACAGCGGGAAGGAAGGGGACGTGCTTGTGGACCCCCTCATTGGATTTGGCGGAGCAGTGGTGCAAGCCATGATGGACCGCTACTTCCATAAAAATCACGTCCTCTACACGGACAACTATTACACGTCCCCCACTCTCTCACAGTACCTGCATGAGCGCAAGACAGGGACTGTAGGCACAGTACGAGGGAAAAGGAAGGGCATGCCAACTTTCCCTGCAAAGACCAAAAAAGGTGATGTCTTCAGGAAGAAGTCGGGGCCCATTCTGGCTATCCACTGGCACGACCAGCGGAAGGTCAACCTCCTGACCACCATCCACAAGGGGGAAATGGTGGAGACTGGCAAGGTGGATCGCCGCACCCAGGCCAGGGTGACCAAGCCCGATACTGTCCTGGACTACAATGTCAACATGAGGCTGGTGGACAAGTCCGACATGCAGATAGGCTTCATTGACTGCCTGCGTACCTCGTGCAGATGGTACAAAAAGTTCTTTCTGCATATGGTGGACATGTCAATTCTGAATGCCTATAATATATACAGGCTTCGGAATGAGAACCCACCCCTGAAGTTCAACAGCCTGCGGAGGTTCCAAAAGCAGGTGTTGACGGGGCTCCTGGAGAAGTATGCTACGCCACAGAGGGCAGTGGCACATCCTGGGCCCGCCGTTATCGACCGCTTGCAGTCTGCTCCATACCTGCTTAGGCACCAGCTTGGTTACTTTCCTCAGAATGCAGCAGGAAGAACAAATCAGAAGCGGTGCCATGTCTGCTACCACAGCAGGGTGAGGCCGCACCCAGGTAAAAAGTCAACCACGGAGTGTGTGGAGTGCAAGGTGGCACTCTGTGCTGTAGGGTGCTTCGCTGCTTACCACACCAAGCAGGAGTTCTAATAATCATACTGAAATTGCCCAATAAAATGACAATATGTACACTATAATTATATATAGGCAAAAAGTGGAAGAAAAACAATGTATTATAATAAAAAAGTCAAGTATTATGAGAAAATTGATACAAATACAATTCCACCATAATAATATGTGAAAGTGACACATATGTATATACCAAGTGACATTCATATGATTAGAACCTATAGAAATATATAAATCAGTGAAAAAAGACACAATAAATTGTATATAAAACGTTTACAAATCATATAACTAAGTGAAAGTGACACAAGACCTAAGATTTGATGGCCAAAGTATAATAAACACCTGTGATAATGAATAATCAGTGCCTAATACAACAATAACCTACCTCAATTACTAATAAAATGTACGGTATCGAGTGAAAATGAGCATTATCAGTGACAGTGACACTCTCTAAAGCATATTTGTCAAAGTGAAAGTGACACAAGACCTAAGATTTGATGGCCAAAGTATAATAAACACCTGTGATAACGAATAATCAGTGCCTAATACAACAATAACCTACCTCAATTACTAATAAAATGTACGGTATCGAGTGAAAATGAGCATTATCAGTGACAGTGACACTCTCTAAAGCCTATTTGTCAAAGTGAAAGTGACACAAGACCTAAGATTTGATGGCCAAAGTATAATAAACACCTGTGATAACGAATAATAAGTGCCTAATACAACAATAACCTACCTCAATTACTAATAAAATGTACGGTATCGAGTGAAAATTACCAATATCAGTGAAATTGATACCCTAATAAACATATTTTATATAATTGGCCTCAAAATAACTAGAAAATATCAAAACAAACATCACATTCTCAATATCAAACACTAAAATCGTCTAAGGGAGATAAATACTTTGGCGCGGCGAGCGGCTAGGTGCGTCGTAGCCAGGGCGGGCCGACGCTTTCGGACGCGTGAGGAAATTCCCGCATAAAAAAGCACTCGTCTTCCCGCGCTCACCATTATGCAACCAGAGGGGCTAGAGACCTCTACTAAACGCCATTCGACAGAGGAAGGTTTGTGGAACATTATTTTTTTTTATTCACAACATTACATGCAATATTCATTCTTTTACAGAGTAGTTAACATAGGTAAAAAATCCTCAAAACCCCCGGTACAGGAGTACAGTCATAAGCTATAGCCCCCGGGGCTGGAGGGTTAAGGGGCTAGTGGCTGTTTTCTTTTTTAATCTATTCATTCATTTATTTCCTAGGTAGACCTACATCAAGCTTAGAAAAACACCCCTTAGACCCCTCTTCAAGATAAATTTGTACGTTTTTCAGTAGAAAAACGTCTCGGCCAAAGGCCAGTTCCTCTTAAAATTATAGGCTCGCTAGCGCTCGCCAGGGAAAATCGACACCTAAATTGCAAGAAAGGTCTTAAAATTGACAACAAAATGGGGCGAAAGGTGTTAAAATCGCCAAACTAATGGGCTGAACGTCTTTAAATTTCCAAACTAATGGGGTTAAGCATGAGGGTGAAGGGGTCCAAATAAAGCAACCACCTTGTGTGCTCAACCATAGTTATGTAGGGTTTAAGCCTTTCAGTATTTGAGGACATGTATTTTTTTATTCTGGCTCATATAGCCTTTGCATACTATTTGTCTATATTTATTGATTGGTTATCTATGTGTATTTGTTATTACCGGTATTTATCATATTGTTCTTTTTACACGAGTAATCTTTATTCAAATCTGTGGTGGATTGTGTTCTTTTATCATAAAATGTTATTGTGCTAAAGCGTTGTTTCCACATAGCGATTTTGATTAGTTCTTTTGCCTTTATATTGTCTTATCCTCGTTTTGGTTTGTTTATTTTGCAAGTTTTACGGTATAATCATATGCTTTCATTAGTTTATTCTAGTGCATTGCAGTTTTTAATGGAGGATTTATGTTAATTATTTCTTTATATTTTGCTATTGTTTCACTATATTTTATTATAATGTAAAACTTGCAAAGTAAACAAACCAAAACGTATACGAACACAATAAAAAGACAAAACAACGAATCAAAATCGCTATGTGGAAACAACGCTTAAGTAAAATAATTATTTATAAATAAAAGAACACAATCCACCACATAGGGTGTATATCACTACATGAGCAAGTTAATCTGGTTCCCAAGCAAACTAATCGCACACATTCCAACGCACTGTAGTCACGTCAAAGGAATTAGTCAATTTGGGAAGTCAGGGACGTTCTGGTAAATTTTAACTAAACTCTGCATGAATAAAGAAACTACATTAAGTGTCAAATGTTATATTAAAATCAAATTTGCAACTTGACAAGATAATAACAATAGTACAAAATACAAATATAACTCACTAACGATAGTGCTATCGGGTTGGTACCTGTAAGCATAGCATCCTTCAAGTAACCCCTAACAATTACTACTCTACAAATAACCTACATTTATTGTACAAATAAACTAAGGAAATCGCAAAAGCAAGCAATTAATCCTATCGACAATGATTATATATAATATAATAAATATAAATATTTTAAAATTTGAAGAAGGCACAATAGATTTAAACAAAAGAGTACTCTTTTAACAATTACAATCAATTATAAAAAATAATAATAACAATAGAAAATGATAAACAATTAATATATACCGGTACATACAAAAAGTAAGCAGAGGCTTTAAGCGAAACTTCAAGTTAATAATGCTTGATTAAAATTATTGATATCAAATTTTAAAATAGTCACAATAATTGACCTTAAAAAGATTAAATTTATGCAACAATTTACTTGCAACAAAACCTGTCTACTAAGAGTCTGTATAGTAACCTAGCTCTATCCCAAAAGTCTTCTACTCTGGTACAAATTTTACAAAATCTTATTAGCTGGGAATAAAAACAATTATAAGTTATTTTGCTATCAATACTACTACTATTAGGGAAAGGAAAGTTTATTACGTTAAAATTAAAATCATCAACTTTGTGGTATATTTTAAGTGTGCAGTGTTCATTAACAATCTGTATATTTATATCAAGAACATTTTCAACATCATCATTTACGTTACCTTGTGTGAGGGGGATGGAATTTGGATAAATTTGTTTAGCGACTTGATTAAAATTTAACATATTACAAACAAGAATATCATCAATATATCTACTATTATTACTTAACAATTTAGCAAGTGCTAATTTTTCTGGGATATTATTTTTCTTGCTACTGTCAACTAAGTTTTTCATAAATTTAAATTCTAAAGCAAGCAAGAATAAGTCTGCAATTAAAGGGCTAGCATTTCCACCCATAGGAATCCCTAATATTTGTTTAAAAATGTAGGGCCCGAATCTAACATAAGTATTGAAAAGGAGGAATTTAAGGGCATCTTTAAGTTTAGTTCTATCAAAATATACTGAACTAGTGGGATCAAAGCTAAGTGACGCATTATTAAAATATGAATTAACATTTATGTAACGATTATGACTACAGTAGGGGCTCACATAGAACGAGTCGCTTATAGAACGACCGACCTAAAATATTGTTCCAAAATGTTCGTTAGGAACGAATGTGATCATATAGAACGATTTCGCCATCAAAGTAGGGCAAATCCGAGGAGTTCTCATATAGAGCGCCGAAATATCGTACAAAACGTATGAAATATCGTACGCTCCTGACGGAAATTTACGCTTACAGTGAACATTGACCATATTGGGCCACCAAAATGCCGCGATCACATAGAGCGAAATCACATAGAACGGCCTCGTTTATCGACCAATTTCTAGTTCTATGTGAGACCCTACTGTACTTTCAAATCTGTCAAAATGCAAATCTATAATAAAGCAAAGTTCTGAAAATACTAAATCTAAAGGCAAATTGGTATACAAAGTTGAAAAGTCGAAGCTATGTTCTGAGGAAACTTTCCGCAAGGTATTAAGTTTATCAATAACTTCTACTGAATTGTCAACACTCCAATAATAGTTAATGCATGTTCTATTCTTGATGGTATCACAATATCGTTTATGAGTACTTTTAATGTATTTTAAGCAATGTACGACTTGTTTTGACAAAGTTTTAGTGGTAGCAAATTTTGCTCCGGCAATAAAGCGATATTTATAAGGTTTTTAATGAAATTTGGGTAACATGTATAATTTAGCAATGCATTTATTCTTATCAGAAAGTTTAATATCAAAGGTTATATTTTTATTAGTATGTTCATTAATTAAGTTATCAACAATTAAATTTTCTTGAATTTCATAAACAGAATTACTAATCATAGATATTCACTTTGGATAGTATCAATTGCTTGCTATGTGATTTGCCTATTTTATTTATACTATACTGTACTGTACTTAAATTTATGTTATTTATAGAGTAAGAGTTGGTAGGGATCATGTGTCCATGCTATGCTTACAGGTACGCTCCCTAAAGCCGGTATCACATGAGTGCTTTTCCCCTCAACATTTATCCTCAACACTTTTCGGCAGCTTAGGTGGTCAACATCTATAATATTTCCGTCACCTACATTCATCTACCATCAGTCAAGTTTCCGATACCGTTGCAAAATATTCCAGAAATGTTGCCAAAAAATGTTGATCATCGAATGTTGACTATAAAAGCTCTTGTGTGATACCGCCTTAATTTAGACTCACCCCGAGCCAAGCCCAGCGTTGAGTGAGAGAGTACCCACGGCTCTTATACAAATGATTGTGGGATGGCGAGGGGGAAGGGGATGGTGGGGAGGTGACTATAGTTTATTCACTGTAAGTAGGCGAGAAATCATGACCTCAATCCTCTGTAGCTCAAAAAGGGCTGAATCAAATTGGCTGTTAATTTCCACATCTATTCCTTGACTGACTCTTCCCAAATGGTAGAAATATTAGCTCGATTACTCTAGTGGTTTTTGAGTTACAGAGGTTAGAGGTCATGATTTCTCGCATACTTACAGCGAATAGACTATAGTAATAAAAGTATGCTTGTACAAATAACTATAGTCCATTCAGTATAAGTAGGCCAGAAATATTAATGCCTAACTTCTGTAATTAAAAAACGGCCAGAACAAATGGGCTGTCAATTTCCACACCTATTCCCTGACCAACTCTTCCCAAATGATTGTACAAATAACTCTAGTCCATTCATTATATATAGGCCAGAAATTGTAATTCCTAACCCTCGTAACTCAGAAAGGGCTAGAGTAAATGGACTGTAAAGTTCCTCACCTATTCCCAGATTACTCCTATGGTTCAAATATTAGCTGGATTTCTTTATTCCTTTTTGAGTCCTTTCTTTTTAGTTTGTATTATTGGATATGTAAAGATAAAATTGTGGTTTTTAGTTCAAATTATGTTTTTGGAAGTGATACAATGATAAAAAAAAAGGCCATTTCATGTTAATTATCTTGTAAAAACTGCGTTGGTGGTGTAATGGTTTAGGTGCTTATGTTCTGGGTGTGGTGTCCCGAGTTGGAATCCTGGGAGAACCATATGCTTTCATTAGTTTATTCATTGGGATTTGTAATTGATGATTACTGTTAAGAACGGGGTGTTACTTATTCTTGTACACCCTATGTGGTGGATTGTGTTCTTTTATTTATAAATTAATATTTTACTTAAGCGTTGTTTCCACATAGCGATTTTGATTAGTTGTTTTGTCTTTGTACTGTGTTCGAACATTTAAGTTTTACATTATAATAGTATTGAAACAGCAATAAAAGGAAAACTAGATACGGTTGTTATGTTAAAAAAATAGGATGTGCAAAATATATAATATTATGGTATCATATTGATTATATTGAATAGTATTAAAAGTTAGCAAGGAAAACAAGGTAAATGTAATGTAGATGTACGGTCGCACTAATAAGTCATGTCCCAGCTGTCATTACGTTTGGCTTGCTCTGTGTTGTATTAATGTCTCAGATGTTGGATAGGGTGGGTAAGTGTAGGAAAATGTTTGTATATTTCACTTGATATGAAAAAATGAAGCTTAGATATTGCTGATACCAATTATAATGTAAAACTTGCAAAATAAACAAACCAAAACTTATACGAACACAGTAAAAAGACAAAACAACTAATCAATCAAAATCGCTATGTGGAAACAACGCTTAAGTAAAATAATAATTTATAAATAAAAGAACACAATCCACCACATAGGGTGTACATTACTACATGAACAAGTTAATTATTGATCAAAACATACTTGGTGCCGAGCCATGACTTATTAACGCGACTGTACTATTTTTCAGTGATGTGATGAAGACCAAGTCGGAGCAAGAGGTACTGCGGTTGGCCACCAAGGTGTCGGGGGCTGCACACCGAGCTGTGATGTGCTACGCTACACTTCTTATCAACTCAAATATGGTATGTGTAAAGCCGGTATCACACGAGAGCTTTTATAGTCAACATTCCATGATCAAAAATTTTCTGGCAACATTTCTGGAATATTTTGCACTGATATCGGAAGCTAGACTGATGGTAGATGAATTTAGGCATCATAAATATTATATATGTTGACCTTCTAAGCTGCCAAACCAGTGTTAAGTATAAATGTTCAGTGAAAAGCGCTCGTGTGATCTCGGCTTAACACTGAATTAAGTTACATGTATGTATGTATATATGTATATGCACAGGTGAATACCCATTAGCTGGGGGTGGCCGACTCGAGACAGAGCCAGAACGGGGGGGAAAAATAACTCGCACACATCTAGGTCGCCCAGGAGAAGACCCAGAGACCCAGGCCTATTTGGGGTCTCCACCAGTTCATTTCAGTTACACAGTTAGGATATTTGCTGTTCCGCTCAGCGTTGCCATTGATTGTAACCTTTATTTAGCCTACATTGACTTTAAGCACATACTAACAAGCTAGAGATTTAAACAAATTGCCTTAGAATATGAAGGATGGATATGTGGGCTTGCTATGAGAGACAAAATCCCCAGTTTGGAACTTGGAGAGGGCTAAGGCATAGAAAATATAAGTGAGGAGTAGGCTTCGGGGGTATGGACATGTGGAAAGGATAGATGAGATTAATTGGGTTAAGAAAAGCAAGTCTTTGAGCGTGCAGGAAGTCGCAAGGAGAGATAGACCAAGAAAGACTTGCTACAAACTGATCTCGCAGGCAAAGGACGTCAATGACCGGGCTGCCTGGAATGCCACCATAAGATGAACAAAAATACCGACCTACTCTTGTGTAGATCATAGTCTTTAAATGTATGTATGTATTCCTTTGTAGACACCCTTGTGGATAATAATAATAATAATAATAATAATAATTATAATAATAATATTTATTCAGTTAGCATTTTACAATGTTGGTACCACATAATATGTTACAAATATGACATGTACCAGCTTTGCATAATTCCAACTAAGTATAGCCCAATAAGGCCGTTAGGCATACAGTATTTCCATTGGGGTCCTTGTGGGATTAGGTTAGCTTTGGAAAAGGGGAGGATAAAAAAAAGTAGATACTTTAGAGAAAGTATTTCTAGGGGGTTATATTGGGAGGTTTGACGTACCTCCCAACCTACCAAATAGGAAAACCTACTATTTGGTAGTAGTCTTGGAAAATCCAACGTCAAGGCTATTAACCTAATTGCAATGACGACTTGTCTATTTTGACTGCTATGTCGTCATTCCAACCGCGGTTAAAAAGAAAACGTCTAGAGTCTACTCCTTATCTTGCTCTAGGAGACGTTGTACATTAACCAAAACTACCACCGAAGGTGAAAAAAGCATAGAAGAGAAGAAAAAGGGGTTTACCTTAGTTACCGCTTAAGGCCCATCCCGTGTTCCGTCATGTGCAGATCACTGTCGAACGTGCGCATGAGCGACCCTCTCTTGTTATCACATCTCACGTCAGCAGAAGAACGCGGATGGGCAGGGGTCCGGCGTGAGGGAGGGTATTATGTACGTTGGATTTTCCAAGACTACTACCAAATAGTAGGTTTTCCTATTTGGTAGGTTGGGAGGTACGTCAAACCTCCCAATTTGTTAGTAGTCTTGGCAAATCCAACGTCAAGGCTGCATAACAAATAGGAGGAGGACATCCAAGCCCAACCTACCAAGAAAACCAATGCATAAAACAAAAGTATGAATGACAAAGACACAATTTAAACAAGAGAGTCTAATAAAAGAGTGAAAAACTGAGGAGTAGCTAAAAAGAACAGTTTTAACACATGCCCGTCATTCATAGTAATGCAAAAACATAGACTTGTCTGAAACCAAAAAGGTACTGTACCCAAAATCCCTTTTCTTCAAAAACCAACAAAAACACTGAACACAAGAACAAAACACAATTTTCAATGTGGCAAAAACACTTATGTACTGGAACAATATACAATCCCAAACTTGCAATTCAGTGTTGCAAACCCGTACACCCCCCCCCCCCCTTTGTCATATAAAACAAAGGAAAAGAACGAGGGACAAGGGGGGGAAGACCAGGGATCTTCGCCAGAGCCCAGGAAACACGACCCCCGAGAGCAATCACCAGCCGAGGGGGTCGAACACTGGACACGGAGAGGTAGGAGGAGATGAAGGAAGTGATAGAAGACCCACAAAACCGCTGAGGCGAAGGCAGGTAAGGATCGACGCGGCAGGAACCGGAAGGAGGCAGCAAAGGATCGGACATCGTGCGCAGAAACCCTACAAACAGGGCGACGGGCACGAACGGGCCGACTAACGCGGCGCCCCAACTGCACCTGCGAGAGCCACCCACCCGTCCGAGGAGACACCCACACAGCAGGACCCGAAGGCGGCGCCACAGACGCAACAGAGGAGCGCAAGGCCGACACCGGGCACCACACATGGCGAGGATGCCCAAGCCGGAAAGCCTGGACGGCGAAAGGCCGGAAAGACGGGGGCCGCCCTCCCAAGCGTGGCAACAAAAGGAGGGGAGGAGGCGAACGAGACGCCATGCAGGGACGGGGAGAATCGCACGCAGTCCCGGGGCCACGACAATACCGCTAGGGCAGACACCCGAACCCCAGCGGCCAGAGCGACAAGGAAGAGCGGACGCCCGAGCAACAGAACCGGCGTAGCGGCCCTCGTAGACGAGGGCGAAGCCAGAAGGACCAGAGCCCGCCCCAGAACCCACTGCGGAGGGACTAGGCGCGGAGGAGGGCGATCCCTGAAGGCAGCCGTCAGGAAGGAATCCAGCACCTGTGTCAGAACGACCAGCCGAGCGACGGACCCAAAGAGCCCCCCGGACGGCAGACAAGCGGGGACGTAGAGCGTCGACTCGAAAGTGACGCGTACGGAAGAGGTGAAACAAGGAGCGGAGGACGAGGGAAGGAGAGCCAACAGGCAGGCGAGCGGCCCGTAGCCACCTAGGAAAAGACCTCCAGCGGGACCCGGAAGGCCCCCAAGGAGAAGACGGCCAGGAACGCAGCAGGAGGTCAGTCAGGGCCCGGCCAGGGCCCGGCCCGGGACCGGGAGCCACCGTGCCACATGAACAAGCACGATGCGAAGGCCAACGAGGGCCGCAGGGCCCCAACCGAGCCCAAGCGGAAGCCGGAGACAGGTAGAGGGACCGGACTCGGGCACCACCGCGGCAACCGGGCGGACCAAGCCCGTGCCGGCCACAGAGGCGCGAGGAGCCCGACGCAGCCGTGGCACAGCCGCAGCCTGGCGAGGACTGGGCACAGCAACAGCGCGTCTGGGGGCGGAAAGATGGATATCGACCGCCACCCGTACCAGGCCACCATGAAAGCGGCCTGTTACGACCGGACACTCGGGTACACTAGGGCTCTTACACAGGACTCGAGTATGGCTCGCTGCCACAACGGAAACACACGATCCCAACCCCAGAGTACTGCCAGCCGAACAAAAAACGCCACTACCCTCCAGAGTTCTATCTGCTATAACGGGGTATACAAGAACTCGGTACTAGCGTTTCACACAACAGACTAATAACAAGACGGGAGTTATCTAGTCTGGTCAACAATCAAACAAAGAAGAAAGTACTACAACACTAAAGAATAGTGTTGGCCGAAGCCGAAGTAATCCACCCTTGAACTAAGAACTTAAGAAGTCCTCCACCCTCTACTTCGGATCGGCACTATTACGTTACGTTAAACAATAGTCCTCGAGCATCAAGCAAGGAATCTTCTGATAAGTTAGATGCTTCTCGAATACTCATAAGAAGTAAGTATCGGATTTTGAACAGCAATTTAATGAATAACTCACTGGTAATTAAAGGCTTTAAATTGACATAAGAAGAATTATAAGAATAAGCAATAGGATATGGCAAACATTAAGAAGAAGTACTCCGACAATGCACTGGCAATAGCCTACTAAGATTGTGCTCGTGGGCCACTAATCTCTGAAGTAGCTAAGCGTGCCACACATGAAATCAATAGTGCTTAAACAATAATATACATAAGGAGAAGCTTCAATACTATACTGTATCTGCTGGTCGAGCAAAGTCTAGCTGGGATATCTAAGGTTAAGAGACAATGGCTGAGCAAGCGGCTCGTAGCCTAGCGAGGTCCTTAAGACTGTGCGGCCAAATTACGGTAATTGACGGGATGCTCTCTTGAGAGATCCAGATCACTAGTATCTGGTTCTCTCCTGGCGATCCTCTCAAAGTCAAGCAAATGAGATAGCACAGTGTTGGGTGGCACAGGCAAAAGCCCTCACTCGCAACACAGTGCTAAACTCCCACGGTACACAATCAAAAAGACCCCCTAGGCTTCCCACGTCTCCGTTGCAATTGTGCTGGTTCAACCAACCTAGCACTCATAGGAAATCACAACTCGAGGAACCCTATCCCAGTCTAGCATTACCTAAACCAGCAGAAAACAGGAACATGAATAATAGTACACAGGGAAATACATATACGAGTGCAACAAACATCAATCAATCCTATTCTAGTTGACCCTTCCAAAATAGGCTATCTAACAGGCACTTATCTCGTGAGAACTCAAGCGATAATACTTTGGCTGACTAAATCTGCACCAAAGGGGTCATGGAGGTTAAACAGGGACGAGAAGAGAAGGAGATAGGCTGTTCAGAGAGTAGAGAAAGTTCACATCAGTCGGAAGAATATGGATAGTTGCAAGGGATATGAGAAGTCGCTTTGCCTGATGAGTTCTGAGGAAAATGCGGCGGGACCTCTCTTTTTATACTCGGCCCTTTAGTGAGCATAACGCCAACTACTAAGGACCGCCCACTGGCAATCATGACGTCATATTCTCTCTCAATCTGGGATCGACAAAGAACTTCCCACGCGCTGAAAGGGAGGAAGGGAGGAGGGAATTAGGCCTACCGGCCCGCGTGGCGCACTCACTGACCCCCCGCCACGTAATATCTCTCTCTCTCTCCTCTCATCATTACATACAAGTCCCACACACAATACTTATAACTAATGATATAAAATAGAACTCGTTGACTTAGAAGAAAACAAAATACATAATGATAATACTTATAGTACAACGGTTCACATAAACTGAGTTAGGAAACTCTACACAGACTACAGCCAAAGTTCCTGCCCTGACGATCCTAGCGAGGGTGGGGCCTGACTGGGCGTTCTGTACAGCATGCTCATACTCGACATGCGTCACACCTCCCCCAAGATTTTACTTGCTCAACCCTGAGCTAAAATCTGATATACAGAACCCCATCAAACCCCTCACACCCAGCGACCGCATGGCACTAAAACAACGCTGAGTTTATCACTAAAACACATCTTATAAAAAAAAAATTCACATTTCATAACTCCTCCCAACAATAGTAAAAGACATAATATCATGCTCCCAGAGCGAGCTTACAGCAGCTCAGCCGTTTGATAGTTCGTGGACTACTCAAACCTTATAGGCTATGACAAACTTATACAATTATCTTCATCAAAAAGAAAGAGTTTTTATATGATTTTTATATTTTAATATGTTTTTTTCCGGCTGCACTATAAGGGCAGCCTATTTTTCTTCTATACCAAACGCTCAACTCCTGCTTTACGACCCAATACGCTGGGCTACAACCGCGAGCCAACAAGCACCAAGCGCAAAATACTACTCAAACCAAAGCAGGAGGCTACCCGTGTGTCAATTTACCCAGGATCATATACCCCTGAACGACCACATGCAACCTCGTTGTCACAACCGGCAATATGGCTTATGTCCAGGTTATATACCAATAACCTTAGTGACCACCTGGTCAGCCTCATATTCCGATTGTGAAACTGGTCCAAGATCTCGAGAGGGTAATGATCTGGGTAAACTACACCGACCGGACCATAGGCTGGAACATAGATCTCGAAATGCCCCAGCGCATCATTGTCCTTTTCACTTTCATTCATCAGGCTCTGACACGTTGCTGGTGCATTCTTAAGTCCGTCAGGCACAACATTACACCGGTAAGTACTCCCGTCCACCACAAAACCACATACCTCTTTAGCGCGCTCGGACAAAGGTACTTGCCAGTAACCTTTTACTAAATCAACTTTAGACAAAAACCGAGCATTACCAATTTTATCAACACTATCATCAACCCGAGGAAGAGGATATGGGTTAGTTGGAGTCAAACCGTTTAGCCTACGGAAATCAATACAGAAGCGTACCTTGCCATCTGGTTTAGGCTGCAGTGTTACGGGGGAAGTCCATTTAACGGTACCTTTCTCTATCAACCCTCTACCGAGCATATACTCCAACTCATCCCTCAGAGCGGGTAGTTTTATGGGGGGCACACGGTATGGGATTGACTTAAAGGGTAGATGGTGCCCCACGTCAACATCATGCATAGCCTGAGTAGTGAGGCCTGGATGTTCAGCGAATACAGTGGGGTATAAACCGAGCAACTGACGGATAGCTTCAAATTGCGGCTCAGGCAAATGGGCTATAGCCTCGTCAGCCCTTAGGCTCGAGTTCCCCGCCCACTGATCCGCTGAAACATGGTGATCCCAGCTATCCTCCTCTGAAGCTTGACTGTCCCCCTCTCCTTCTCCACCACGGCCGCAACAAGCCAACACAGGGACAGTGAGAGGCTCAGAGGGGCGCCTCACATACTCTTTTATCAGGTTCACGTGACATAACTGATTCTTCTTCCTCCTGTCTGGAGTGGCAACAAGGTAATCTAGGTCCGAAATTTTCTCCACAATTTTATAGGGTCCAGTATACTTCGCCGACAAGGGGTTACCCACCAAAGGCAACAAAATCAACACCTCCTGTCCCACAATGAACTCCCGGAGCTTCACTTTGCGATCATACCTGTCCTTCATTAAAGCTTGTGACCCTGTTAAATTCCGACCTGCCATCTCCAGACTCTTAAGCATGCGCTCACGGCTTTCAAACACATACTTCAACAAGGAACAAGGCGGCACAGTTCCTTCCCAAATTTCCCGCAGCATATTAACCCTCCAGCCCCGGTTATGTATTATATATATATTCCTCGAAACCCGGGTGTTTTGGCCGAAAAACGTCTAGGCTAGGCTACCGTATATTCGTTAATCAGACTGCTTCCCGCATTCCTGCGCATCCCCAAGCTTAGCTGTGTTATTTACCTGTAAAATGGCATTAAGTAGAGCTCTCTAAGTCAACTGGGTGAGCTGTGATGATGATTTCATTGGAGATAACTTTATGGCCAAACCAGCCACTTTACACCACTTTTCGATACTGAACAACAACATACAGGCACACAAGAACAAGCGACGCTCTCCTTCTTGTGGCCGGAGATGCGGAGCGTCGGTCCAGCCGGCTGTTGTTTACATGCGTCGGACCGACGCCTCGCACAGCAAGCTCACAGGCTGTGACGTCGTGGGTGCATAAGAGGCCTTCCGGGTACCTGTTACATGCTTTTTTATGGGCGTACAAGAGGGCATCCGGGAACCAAGGGTAGGGGGCCCCTGACTCGGTGTCCAAAAATCAGCTCGTTTGGACTAAATCCCAGGCTCTCACCAGGCACTTCCCGAGCAGCAAACAGTACATACGGCAATCCAAGGTCCCAATCTCTTCCGTTATCAGCACAATAACACCTGAGCATGCTTTTAAGGGTGGCATGCCACCGCTCAAGCACCCCTTGGCTCTCAGGGTGATACGCTGACGATACCACCGCCCGTATTCCATGCTGTTGCATTGTTTGCTTAAAGAGATTGGAGGTGAAATTGGACCCCTGATCAGACTGAATCTCCTCCGGGTACCCGTACCTTGAAAAGTACCACAACAAGTTACTGACTACCGTCTTAGCCATGCCGTTTTTCATGGGGTATGCATCGGGGTATCTAGTGGCAACATCCATGATGGTTAACAAAAATTTATTACCAGCCTTTGTGGGAGGGAGGGGACCAACCATGTCAACAACAATCTTACTAAAAGGTGGCCCAATTACAGGAATAGGGTGCAACGGAGCTTTAGGAATAACTTGGTTTGGTTTCCCGACCCGTTGACAAATATCACATGAGTTTATCCAGGACTGCACATGAGACTTCATCCCCGGCCACCAAAACAACTTCCCCAAAGCCGCCACCGTTTTTCTTACCCCCAAATGTCCTGCCAGCGGTGTGTCATGCGCCAAACTCAGTAGGCTATCCCTGCACTCCCGCGGCACCACCAACTGGTCCACTACCCCGGACCCCATCTTCCAGCTACGGTTAGGGTCTTGAAAACGCCGATACAGGATGCCATCTAAATAAAAAAAATCTCCCGGCTGTGCATCACCGTCCTCGTCGAGCTCCACAGCTCCATTAGCACACGTTTGGAGCTCAGGGTCCTCCAGCTGCAACCGACGTATATCTGAGGGTGCCAAGCGATCTAACTGCTCCCGGAGCAATGCATGACCCTCCCCGATACTGAGCTGCTCCCTCTGTCTCTCTCGATGTTCATAACGTTGCTGTCGTGGAGACTCGTCATGCCCAGCCTCGTCACTCTCGATGACAGGCCCAGGGGCTACTCCAGAACTAAGTAATGGTGCTAATACTGAATCACCCAGGAGAGCCGCCGAGTCAAAACTCTTAAAACCAACTCCAGCTTTAGCCTCCTCCTGTTGATCGTTCCTCTGCTGGTCTGAAGACGGAGGACTAGGCGGTGACACTTTAGCTGCCCGAGCTCGGGTGACAGCACACGCCATGGGTTGTGCCTGGCACCGCTCGACCCACTCTCGCTCTTCCCTACTCACGTCGGCCGGCCTCTCGGCAACGACTAAGGGTAGAACCTCAGAAGCGGGCATTGCAAAGTCGTTGCCGAGAAGAAGGTCGACGCCCTCCACTGGCAGTTTCTCCACAATCCCAACATCCAATTCACGTGCCACACCATCCACCTCCAACTCCAACCGCACCAGCGGGTATGACCGAGTTGCATTAATACCCTGCACCACCACCACCCGAGCCGCATTTATAGGGTAGCCAGTCAAGTTTTTCATCAAAGTCTGGGAAGCACCTGTATCACGCAAGACCTCTACTCCATGCTTGCGCCCCGCCCACATCACGCAACCCCGTCCTCTATGGTCGCAAAAAACATCCTGAGCAGGGTTCGAGCCTCCCAGGTGCTTCTGCATTGGCTGTGCCTCAGCCTCTGACGAACTGCCCCGGGCAAACTCAGAAGGCTTCAGAGACACACCAAGGTTGCAGGCCAAAGACACAGCTGCTGTAGGTGGTTTGCTAGGACAGACTCTTGCAAAGTGCCCCTTTTTATGACATTGATAACACTCTAACTCCCCTTTGGGCTTCCCTTGGTACTGGGAAGGGCCCGGCCCCTTCTTAAATGGGACGGTGCTAGTCTTGTGGTCAGTCTTGGTATCATAACTCTTGTACTTGTTTGCATAAGATATATTACTAACTCGGGGGGGTGGGGCGTCACGCCCCTTGTTACCTGCCTCACTACGCTGGGCAGACCCGCACCCACGAATTAATGATAGCCGGAGGTCAGCCATCTCAGCTGCCTCCTGTAGAGTTTTTGGATTCTTTTCTTTAATAGTTAAAGTCATTTCTGCACCTGTACACTTATAAAACTGCTCGAGCAGAAACAGCTCAGTCAACTGTTCGGCCGTCTCAGCTTTCTCAGAACGTGTCCAGTTTGTAAGTGCATCTTTTAAGTCCCGGGCATGTTCAAGAAAGGTCGCCTCCCTAGTCTTTGTAACACCCCGAAACTTCAATCGATATGTTTCTGGTTGCAACTCGTATGCCCGTAGGACAGCTCTCTTCAATTCTGGGTAGTCAATGCAAGACTCTAAAGGCAGTGCATCATAAGCCTTCAGACCCTTACCCGTAAGTCTTGAGGAGACCAGAGCTGCCCACTTCTCTTCAGGCCAATTATGCTCCCTACACTTCTTCTCAAAACGATTAAAAAATTCTGTGACTTCAGTTTCACTAAATGCCGGCACCAATTTGACTAAGTGAGACAAGGACTGTTCTCTTACTTGGCCCTCCCGGCCCATCCGAATCCCTGTCGACTCTGCACGAGTCTTATCTAAGTCTATTTGAGCACAATATTTCTCTGAGTCGTACCTAAGCTCAGCCTCGTGCCTCCTAGTCTCATTCTCCGCCTCAATCTCATGCCTCCTAGTCTCATTCTCCTGCCTCCTAGACTCATTCTCCTGCCTCCTAGACTCAGCCTCAATCTCCTGCTTCCTAGCCTCATTCTTCGCCTCAATCTCCTGCTTCCTAGCCTCATTCTCCATTTTAGCAAGCTCGAGTTTAAATATCATCTCAGGAGACAGGCCGGAAGAGGGAGCTGCCACTACTGAAGGAGGGGGGGCAAGAACTGGGGAACCACCATACGCACCGCCCGAGGGCACTCCAATCTTCCAATTCTCATCCCTCTGTGGGAGAGTGCTAACCTCCGGCAACTGAGTGGACGGCACTGTGGGAGTCGAGTGAGAGGGGATCTGGGGAGGAACCCCCCCAAACGCCCTCTCCTCCGAAACCCCATGTCGCCCACGCAACACCCAGGAAATCAGCTCCCCCTTGGACATCCCTCCTACATTGGATAGACCCAAAACCTTGGCTATCAGGTGCAAGCCATAAACATTCACCCCAGTCAGCCTCTCCTCCGTCACGTGGTACTGCTTACTCACAAAAAGTCTAGCATCCTCCTCACTAGTTACTAACGGCACCTCCTCAAATAGCATCTCTCGCTCCTCGTCAGTACTAGGGCCCGACATACTGAAGTTCACCAAAAAATTCTCGAGACAAAAGTGTTAAACTCCCTTATGCAAGCACTAATTACTAAATTAACTGGAGTCTCTTAAATGCTCTCCTAATTGCCTTACAAAAAAAAATATTCTTCAATATGTACGCTAAAGTACGAACAAACAAATGTTGTACAACTCTGCAAAAAATTATACTGTTCACAAAATCCTAAGCAAGGTCGCCATTTGTTACGACCGGACACTCGGGTACACTAGGGCTCTTACACAGGACTCGAGTATGGCTCGCTGCCACAACGGAAACACACGATCCCAACCCCAGAGTACTGCCAGCCGAACAAAAAACGCCACTACCCTCCAGAGTTCTATCTGCTATAACGGGGTATACAAGAACTCGGTACTAGCGTTTCACACAACAGACTAATAACAAGACGGGAGTTATCTAGTCTGGTCAACAATCAAACAAAGAAGAAAGTACTACAACACTAAAGAATAGTGTTGGCCGAAGCCGAAGTAATCCACCCTTGAACTAAGAACTTAAGAAGTCCTCCACCCTCTACTTCGGATCGGCACTATTACGTTACGTTAAACAATAGTCCTCGAGCATCAAGCAAGGAATCTTCTGATAAGTTAGATGCTTCTCGAATACTCATAAGAAGTAAGTATCGGATTTTGAACAGCAATTTAATGAATAACTCACTGGTAATTAAAGGCTTTAAATTGACATAAGAAGAATTATAAGAATAAGCAATAGGATATGGCAAACATTAAGAAGAAGTACTCCGACAATGCACTGGCAATAGCCTACTAAGATTGTGCTCGTGGGCCACTAATCTCTGAAGTAGCTAAGCGTGCCACACATGAAATCAATAGTGCTTAAACAATAATATACATAAGGAGAAGCTTCAATACTATACTGTATCTGCTGGTCGAGCAAAGTCTAGCTGGGATATCTAAGGTTAAGAGACAATGGCTGAGCAAGCGGCTCGTAGCCTAGCGAGGTCCTTAAGACTGTGCGGCCAAATTACGGTAATTGACGGGATGCTCTCTTGAGAGATCCAGATCACTAGTATCTGGTTCTCTCCTGGCGATCCTCTCAAAGTCAAGCAAATGAGATAGCACAGTGTTGGGTGGCACAGGCAAAAGCCCTCACTCGCAACACAGTGCTAAACTCCCACGGTACACAATCAAAAAGACCCCCTAGGCTTCCCACGTCTCCGTTGCAATTGTGCTGGTTCAACCAACCTAGCACTCATAGGAAATCACAACTCGAGGAACCCTATCCCAGTCTAGCATTACCTAAACCAGCAGAAAACAGGAACATGAATAATAGTACACAGGGAAATACATATACGAGTGCAACAAACATCAATCAATCCTATTCTAGTTGACCCTTCCAAAATAGGCTATCTAACAGGCACTTATCTCGTGAGAACTCAAGCGATAATACTTTGGCTGACTAAATCTGCACCAAAGGGGTCATGGAGGTTAAACAGGGACGAGAAGAGAAGGAGATAGGCTGTTCAGAGAGTAGAGAAAGTTCACATCAGTCGGAAGAATATGGATAGTTGCAAGGGATATGAGAAGTCGCTTTGCCTGATGAGTTCTGAGGAAAATGCGGCGGGACCTCTCTTTTTATACTCGGCCCTTTAGTGAGCATAACGCCAACTACTAAGGACCGCCCACTGGCAATCATGACGTCATATTCTCTCTCAATCTGGGATCGACAAAGAACTTCCCACGCGCTGAAAGGGAGGAAGGGAGGAGGGAATTAGGCCTACCGGCCCGCGTGGCGCACTCACTGACCCCCCGCCACGTAATATCTCTCTCTCTCTCCTCTCATCATTACATACAAGTCCCACACACAATACTTATAACTAATGATATAAAATAGAACTCGTTGACTTAGAAGAAAACAAAATACATAATGATAATACTTATAGTACAACGGTTCACATAAACTGAGTTAGGAAACTCTACACAGACTACAGCCAAAGTTCCTGCCCTGACGATCCTAGCGAGGGTGGGGCCTGACTGGGCGTTCTGTACAGCATGCTCATACTCGACATGCGTCACAGGCCGGACCCCCCCCGGAGCGCGAGGCCGGAGGGAGAGGCCCAAAGCCAACTGGCGCGGCACCCCCGAAGCGAACAAGGCGACCTCCGGAACACCTCAGGAAGCCGCGAGGTCGGTGAACACAGTCCGTTGCAACGCCCATTCAACAAGAACGCCCTGCCCTCACGACAGGGCGGCCGCCCACAGGGTGGCCGGCCCGGGCAGGGAGGAGGCATGCAAGGAGAAGGGTGTCGGGCCGCGAGGAAGAACAACTCCACCGAGACCCCCAATAGAGTCAACGACCTGGAGGAACCCCCGCAGAAGGAAAACAGGGGACAGCCTGTCTGAGCGTCTAACCCGAAGGCCACCGACTGACCCCGAAGGGCCAGCGCGGGGACCCGCAGGAAGAACTGAGGAACCAACAGTCCGAGGGCATAGATGGGTAAGGGGAGGGAGACCCACCCATCAGCCAGGAAGTGGACGTCCCAGGTTCGATCGGGAACCCCACCCAACCTCGCTCGACGGAACTGTGGCTACCCAGACCGTCGGCGAGGGGGGCGGACCAGGGCACAGCCGCAGAGAGCGAGCCCGGAGCAACCCAGAGACCGAAGCGGCAGCGAACGGGACGCAGGAGCGGCAGGAGCCGAACCAGAGGGGCAACGGAAACATCACGGGGCCCATGAGGAGGAGGCGGAGGAGCCAGAGGCACCCTAAGGAAAGGGGCAGAGCGGCCCAAAGCAGCGAACCCACGAACGAGTCCCACGAACGAGTCCCAGAGCCACCCCAGGAGGGAGACCGAGTGCAACACGGCGAAGACCGTCCACCGAAGGAGCACCGCGGTCGGCAGACCCCGGGTCACCGCAGCGCCGGAGAAAACCCATGCGAGATCGACCCATGGCACGACACGCGACGGGGTCAAGCGTGAAACGGGAACACCAAAAGGGGAACCCTAACCGTGCGACGGTGCGAACGACTGTGAGGGCGGCGCCAACGCACAGGCCGAGGGCTTCGGAAACAACCAACCAGTCGGCCAAGGAAAACAGGAGCTGGAGCCCGCTCCTGAGGAGAGGACCCAGAGCCTGCCCCACATGTGCGGAGAAGAGCCGCGGCGCGATGTGGAGACCGAAGGGAAGGCCGGCGAACAGGAACACACGATCGGAAGTCCGAACGGCCAAGAATCGCTGGAAGAGAGGATGGAGAGGAACGAGCCAAGACGCATCCTGGAGGGCCAGCGACACAACCCATGACAGAGGGCACAGGCCCAGGCGTACCAGGGGTACCGGCAGCATCCGAAACCGTGTGAGCAGGACGCGCCCGTTGAGGGTCGACAGAACCACCAACGGTCGCATCGCGTCGCAGTTCGACGGGACCAGAAAGACACGGGAGAGGAAAACCGGGCGACCGGCGATCAACTCC
>JBAKBP010016218.1:0-52583 GCA_037953745.1 Lithodes maja
ATCTGGAACACAGAGACAATCTGTTAAAAAGGCTAGCGAAACATAGACAGGATCAAGGTCTGAAACATGAGTTCAACAGGGCCAGGAATAAACTAAGTAGGAAAATGAAATCAGCGAAAAATAATTATTTTCACAATAAGGCAGAGGAATATCAGAATAACCCAAAGAAACTATGGAGTCACCTAAAAACAACAGGCTACAGCAACAAGACAAGGGATTCGTCTAACACTAATATTGCTCTCACCATTAATGATCAGGTTTGCCACGATAAACGAAAAATTTCAACCTACTTCAACTCCTTTTTCACTTCCATAGCAAACACACTTGCACAGAACCTACCTCAACCTCTCAATAAATACACGACAACAACGGCGACCTTTCGTAATTTCTACAGAGATAAAGACATACACCCGAACACATTTAGATTGCAAAATGTTACACCAAAATACACTTTTGACGAGCTGTCTAACCTAAATGTACATAAGAGCACAGGACCAGACAAAATTCCTGCCAAATTTCTACGAGATGGAGCCATTGGTATAGCAGGCCCCCTAACCCACATCAACTTGTCAATTAACACCAACACAGTACCTGCTGAACTGAAGGAAGCTATTGTAACCCCTCTATTCAAGAAAGGAAATAAACTAGAAGTTGGCAACTACAGACCAGTTAGCATATTATGTATTGTATCTAAAATCCTTGAAAGAGCGGTATACACCCAAATTGAACACTACCTCAAACAAAATGATCTATTCTATAAGTTTCAATCAGGTTTCAGATGCATGTACTCGACAGACTCCTGTCTCATCCACTTAACGGATCACATTCGTAAAGAAATGTCTAAAGGTAACTACACCGGTATGGTTCTTCTTGATCTACAAAAAGCGTTTGACACAGTAGACCATGATATCCTATGTAATAAACTACAAGCTATGGGCATAGGGTCTGTGAACTGGTTTAAATCTTATCTTAGTGGTAGAACCCAAAGAGTCAAAATTGATGATAATATATCTGATCCGATGCCAATTAACTGTGGGGTCCCGCAGGGAAGCATCCTTGGTCCCTTACTCTTTCTCTGTTATGTGAACGACATGGAACTGAGCGTCTCATGTAAATTATTACTGTATGCAGACGACAGCGTGCTTCTGGTTTCAGGAAAAGACCCAATAAGTATTGCCGCTTCACTTTCCAAAGAACTAGCATCATGTAGTGAATGGCTAGTGGACAATAGACTATCTCTTCACCTGGGCAAGACGGAAGCCATCTTATGTGGAACAAAACGCAAACTGAAAGACATTGTGGGCTTCTCGGTCAACTGTAATGATATTCCTATAACAACAGTGTCACAAGTTAAATATCTCGGACTGAAACTGGACGCGAGTTTGTCAGGTGAAACAATTTTGGAATCTATCCTGAGTAAGTGTAGAGCACGTATAAAATACCTGTATAGACAGGTGGGATGCTTGCCCGCGGCGACCAAAAAGACCCTCTGCCAAGCGCTTGTTCAATGTCATTTTGACTATTCTGTGTCATCCTGGTACTCTGCATCATCTAAATCAGCACAGCACAAACTTCAGGTCACTCAAAATAAAATGGTTAGGTTCATGCTGAAACTAGGACCCAGATCACATGTTGGCCAGGAACAACTTCAGTCACTAGGTATGCTCAATGTCTCTGACAGGGCCAAACAAATCAGGCTAACTAATGCCTTCAAAATTTTCTATGACAGAGCTCCAGAGTATCTACAGAATGATTTTGTTAAAGCAAATGAGAGGAGTGGACATAATACAAGAAACATGATGTTTAATTTTAAGGTCCCGAGAATCCAAGGACAGGGTAAGCAAACATTCTTCTTCACTGCCATCAAAGACTGGAACGACCTACCCCAGTCAGTCCGTGAAAAGAGAACACTGTATTCCTTCAGACGTAGCCTGAAGGAACACCTGAACCGGACAGCTGCGAGAAGGGAGCACCAAGCTTATGTCTACTACTAAATACGACATAAGAGATAGACAAACCAAACTGAAATGATTACTGATTACGGATTACTGATATTTACTATAGGATGTAAGGTATCTTAAAATAACCCCCTAGAAATACTTTCTCTAAAGTATCTATTTCTTTATCCTCCCCTTTTCCCCAGCTAACCTAATCCCACAAGGACCCCAATGGAAATACGCCTAACGGCCTTATTGGGCTATCCATAGTTGGAATTATGCAAGGCTGGTACATGTCATATTTGTAACAAACTATGTGGTACCAACTCTGTAAATTGCTGACTGAATAAATATTATTATTATTATTATTATTATTATTATTATTATTGGACTTTGGACATTCGGATGTAAACATAGCGACGAATCTCAAGCGATGTTGAACAAAGCAAGCTGGTTTGCTTAGATACGTTTAGTATGATCAATACGTATATTATTTATGTTGTATTTAATATTTCTTGGCAAATATATTATCACAATTAAAATTCATATAAGTAATGTTAACCAGAAAATAAATAATTTTATATACCGGTAGCCTATTGTTATGGACTAACAAGCCATAGTAAATACCAATGACACTGCAGATCCTGAATATCCAATAGAATCCTGAAAACTGTTGGATATTGGACTTTGGACATTGGACATTCAAACATTACTGGATAGTGAGTAGCCTATTGAATATCCAATAAAACCCTGAAAACTGTTGGATATTGGACTTTGGACATTCAAACATTACTAGATATTGATTAGCCTAGAGTTGAATATCCAATAAAAAACTGAAAACTGTTGGATATTGGACTTTGGACATTCAAACATTACTAGATATTGATTAGCCTAGAGTTGAATATCCAATAAAAAACTGAAAACTGTTGGATATTGGACTTTGGACTTTCAAACATTACTAGATATTGATTAGCCTAGAGTTGAATATCCAATAAAACCCTGAAAACTGTTGGATATTGGACTTTGGACATTCAAACATTACTAGATATTGATTAGCTTAGAGTTGAATATCCAATAATAAACTGAAAACTGTTGGATATTGGACTTTGGACATTCAAACATTACTGGATATTGATTAGCCTAGAGTTGAATATCCAATAAAACCCTGAAAACTGTTGGATATTGGACTTTGGACTTTGGACATTCAAACATTACTGGATATTGATTAGCCTAGAGTTGAATATCCAATAAAAAACTGAAAACTGTTGGATATTGGACTTTGGACATTCAAACATTACTGGATATTGATTAGCCTAGAGTTGAATATCCAATAAAACCCTGAAAACTGTTGGATATTGGACTTTGGACATTCAAACATTACTGGATATTGATTAGCCTTGAGTTGAATATCCAATAAAAAACTAAAAACTGTTGGATATTGGACTTTGGACATTCAAACATTACTAGATATTGATTAGCATCTAGTAATGTTTGAATGTCCAAAGTCCAATGTCCAACAGTTTTCAGTTTTTTATTGGATATTCAACTCTAGGCTAATCAATATCTAGTAATGTTTGAATGTCCAAAGTCCAATATCCAACAGTTTTCAGGATTGTATTGGATATTCAACTCTAGGCTACTCAATATCTAGTAGCTTGAAATTTTTTTTTTTTTTTTTTTTTTTTTTTTGGAATGTCCAAAGTCCAAAGTCCAATATCCAACAGTTTTCAGGTTTTTATTGGATATTCAACTCTAGGCTAATCAATATCTAGTAATGTTTGAATGTCCAAAGTCCAATATCCAACAGTTTTCAGGTTTTTATTGGATATTCAACTCTAGGCTAATCAATATCTAGTAATGTTTGAATGTCCAAAGTCCAATATCCAACAGTTTTCAGTTTTTTATTGGATATTCAACTCTAGGCTAATCAATATCTAGTAATGTTTGAATGTCCAAAGTCCAATATCCAACAGTTTTCAGGGTTTTATTGGATATTCAATAGGCTACTCACTATCCAGTAATGTTTGAATGTCCAATGTCCAAAGTCCAATATCCAACAGTTTTCAGGATTCTATTGGATATTCAGGATCTGCAGTGTCATTGGTATTTACTATAGCTTGTTATTCCATAACAATAGGCTACCGGTATATAAAATTATTTATTTTCTGGTTAACATTACTTATAATATGAATTTTAATTGTGTGATAATAGATTTGCCAAGAAATATTAAATACAACATAAATAATATACGTATTGATCATACTAAACGCATCTAAGCAAACCAGCTTGCTTTGTTCAACATAGCTTGAGATTCGTTGCTTTGTTTACATCCGAATGTCCAAAGTCTAATATCGAACAACTTTCAGCCAGCTCCTACACTGTATAACAGTATATAGGCTATATCATTAAGCAATTGTGATTATTTTCAGTTGGGTGTAGAATCCATGAGCCGGTATGTGTCACCGGTGAACCCTGCCATCTACCCTCACTTGACCCTGGTCCTCATGAGTATTGGCGTTCTCTTCACTGCATGGTTCTTCGTCTATGAGGTCACGTCAACCAAGCTCACTCGCGACTTCTTTAAGGTGTGTTATTGTTCTGCTTTTCTGTATTGTGCAATGTATTATGTACAGGTCTCCCCTGATTTACGATTGGGTTACGTTCCTGAAAACCCGAACTTAAATAGAAAAATCATATTGCAAACCCTAATATTAACGGGGTGGGTAAATGGGGATGCATTCTCGGACCAGCCAAAACCCAAACCTAAACTCTTAAAAATCCATAATAATATCGTAAATTGGGGCATCGGATAGTGAGGGAGACCTGTACTGGTTTTATTGTTTATGCTATACTCGGTAGTGTATTTTTAGATATCACTACCTGGTACAGTTGTGAAGAGGAGTTTCTACACCCCCTTTGCTACCCTACTCGGCAAGAATGTTAAGTGCGGGCGTACCGCCAGCCTTCTTTACACTACGCGTAGTGGCGTCGAACCTTCCCCATCATGTTCCCATCTATTTTGACTGCCTTTGGATATAAAAATATATTAGCCTAACCAAACAACCTAACCTAACCTAGTATTCATGTAGTAATGACAGGGGGGCTAATAGCAGAAAATATAGCGTCGAAATAGACGGGAACGTAACTGCGAGCGCACAAGATGACGACCGTACGCCCGATCACTACATCCATCCCCCCTACTCTTCCTTTTTGACCAAATATGACAATGGTTGCCAGCTTCAATATTGAAATGTTCGATAAACCTATACCAATTTGCTGGATGGTGTAGGATACATATACTGTACAGTACATACATACATGCATACAATGGTTGGTTAATATACAGGAGACGCAACAATGTGTTTTTCAGGTATTTTTTTTTTGGTATTTTGATTTTGGTGTTTTAGTTGAATCTAGTGATGAAATTGAATGGGAATTAAGCATTTACCCATTATCCATCAATCTAAAGACACGCCCCCCGATAGTGGGGAGGGCTATGAAGATCAGGGAAATTGAGGGGTAAAAAGCGTATAGAACACTATAGAACACGATAATACACATTTGTAACCCAAATTTGGCTCGGGTTTGTTCAATTTCCAGACCCATAAAACCTGATTTTTTGAAAACCCGAGCCAAGTTTTGACGAAACTTGGCTCGGATTTAACAAATGTAAAAATGAAAAAAACACAGTAACCTTGGTAAAATATTGGCTCGGGTTTTGTCAATTTCCAGACCCATAAAACCCGACTTTTTGAAAACCCGAGCCAAGTTTTGACGAAACTTGGCTCGGATTTAACTAATTTAAAAATTAAAATAACACAGTAACCTTATTAACATGTTGGCTCGGGTTTTGTAAATTTCCATACCCATATAACCCGACATTTAGAAAACACAAGCCAAGTTTTGACGAAACTTGGCTCGGATTTTACTAATGTTCATGTTAAAATTACACAGTAACCCTAATAAAATCTTTGTTTGGGTTTTCATAAGGTTAACATTAGCCTAACCTAATGAAGTAAGAATGGGGTTAACATTAGCCTAAGCTAACAACCTTACCTAACCTAACCTAGTACGAATGGGGTTAACATTAGCCTAACCTAACAACCTTACCTAACCTAGTAAGAATGGGGTTAACATTAGCCTAACCTAACCTAGTAAGAATGGGGTTAACATTAGCCTAACCTAACAACCTTACCTAACCTAGTAAGAATGGGGTTAACATTAGCCTAACCTAACAACCTTACCTAACCTAACCTAGTAAGAATGGGGTTAACATTAGCCTAACCTAACAACCTTACCTAACCTAACCTAGTAAGAATGGGGTTAACATTAGCCTAACCTAACAACCTTACCTAACCTAACCTAGTAAGAATGGGTTTAACATTAGCCTAACCTAACAACCTAACCTAACCTAGTAAGAATGGGGTTAACATTAGCCCAACCTAACCTAACCTAGTAAGAATGGGGTTAACATTAGCCCAACCTAACAACACAACACAACACAACCTAACCTAACCTAACTTAGTATTATTGGTGGGGGCTGCCGCCCCCACACCCCCGCTGGTTGGGTACTGGCTGAAAAACTTATTGTTTTACAGTAGGCCTATGTATTTTATTTTATTTTTGTTCTCCCTTATAATACATTTCAGCTCTTAATGACATATATAGCAAGGATGTATAGCCTATGCTCTACCGGACCTATTAGGCCTAAAAAGATCAATGGGCTAACTGTCGGTCCAAAACATCAGTATAACCAACTAGCCCTTGCATGCCAGTTTAATCCTATGCGAACAAATATTTTACTTTGTTACTTTGCGATCACCCATTAAGATTCCCGAGCTAGCTGTGGTCCGGCTCCTTTATGTTGTCCCAACCAACCAACTAACCTTAATGAACAGAGGAGGTACTGGGCTGCCTGGCTGGTCGCTGGAGGCTCGATCACCACTCATCTTGGTCAACAGCTGGTGGATTTTTGTATCGAATTTGTCCATGTAAAACAAGTGTACCTGTATGTGCATTTCAAAACCAGCTGTCCTCGTCAGCTGTATTTGAAACACTGGTTATTGCACTTTGGACAGTTTACACTTATTGGAAGGCAAAAAGGTCTTAAGCAGCCTCAGTGTTTTTAAAGACGGTGGAAAAAGCTTTGATCGGCTCACACCCTCTACACAAGCTGGCCAGTCAAACTGACAGCTTATATCCTGGGCCACCTGTTTTCCAAATCATGGCATCACCTGATTGGTCGATAGACATCACGTGTCAGTGAACTAGAGTACTCTTGGCATGAATTAGGTAGGGTGATTACTTTGGCCACAACGCCACCAGTATAGTTCATTACATTCGCCACCAGATGTCTCAGTTGTTGACTGACAGTCACGCAAAAGAAGTCTCCAAGATGAAGACGAAAAAGAAGAAGTGTAAACAAACCCTTAAAACGTAAATATCCATATAATATGTATTATGTTAGTTTCCCGGGAATGACACCTACATCAACAATTTGGAGAAAAATCGCTTAATCACATGCTATTGAGCTTAATTTTTTACCAATATTGTAGCGCCTCCTGTATATTGACCCAATGGTTTAGTGTAATTTTTCATTAGATATTTGAATTATATATAGCCTACCTATGGTAGTTCATAAAGTATTTTAGTTTCATATTACAATTATCTTGAATTCATAGGCATAGGCCTAATTAAATAAAAGTTCATTGCCAATAAATGTTAGTAAACTGTTTACATACACATTAACTAGCTATATACGACAGATGTATACTATTTGTTAACTATCAAGTTGGTGTGCATTATAAGGATGCTGATGTTATTACAGTAAACTTCCGTTAATCCGAAGGGCAGCGGACCGGCCCTCGTTCGGATTAGTGGATTTTTCGGATTATCAGACTTTACCCCTATGAACCTGTGTATGATGAAAACATCGAGACATTAGGCCACCCAAATGACACAATGGTGCACACACACATATCATATGTTCATGAAATCACTTCAAAAGTTTACCATTGTCATTGTAGCCTATTACCTACTTCAAAACATTCAGATTAATGGTCAAAGGAATCTGCTGATATAAACGTCTTCTTCTTCTTCCGTCAACTAGCGAGTTTGTCTTGCTCTTTAAGATCAGATGTGGTTCGGGAAGTAATGCCTTAACAACGGCACCTCCCTGAGAAGTTCTTGTAATTTTCCTTTTGTGATTTTCCTTTTGTGATGTGCTCTGTTATATTATATTGTATTGAAAGCACCCTTGTCTTGTTGTCTTGAAAGCACCCTTGGGACGCTCCGATCACTGAACTATAAATAGTAGCGTATCGGAACGTCCAAAGGTGCGTTTTCAAGCTCAAGGCTAATACATCCAAAGGTGCATTTTCAAGCTCAAGACTGAATGTGCTTGCAGAAAATGCGGTTCAAGCCAGTAGCGCATCGGAGCGTCCCAAGGATGCGTTCAAAAGCAAAACAAACTCTCTAGCAGACGATGTGGAAGAAGAAGAAGAAGAAGAAGGTGTTTAGTTTATATCAGTAGCTTCCTTTGACCATTAATCTGAATGTTTTGAAGTAGGTAATAGGCTACAATGACAATGGTAAACTTTTAAAGTGAATTCATGAACATATGATATGTGTGTGCTCCATTATGTGTCATTTGAGTGGCCTAATGCCTCAAAAAGGGGACTTTGGGACTTCTTGAAATTCGGACCATTGGGAGAATTCGGATTTGGCCTCAAATTGAAAAATTCGGACTATTGGGAGATTCGAATCATCGGTCGTCGGATTAACGGACTTTTACTGTATAAGGTTGATAATGTTATACTGTACTATACAAATAACCAATTTTCCCCTTCACTGGAAGTACCTGTGTGTAAATAAAGCTCGAGTGATGCCCTGTATTTGCGGACAGGGTATGAGTTCCCCACGAATAGCAGTACAGTACTGTATATGCATATACGGTACCTGTAGTGTGCCAATAGATCATGTAATAAAATTTTATTATTTTATTATATTTAATTACATATATTTATTTATACATTTATTTTTCAGGAATGTTTGATAGCCCTGGTTGCTTCCTTTTTCATGGGCTTTGGCATCCTGTTCCTTCTGCTGTGGGTTGGGATATATGTGTGACCCTGGAACCTAGTTGACCACCACTTGAATGAATGAAGGGTTAGTTCATATGGAGCCACTCTTTTTTTGTTCAATTATAAATACCGGAAGGCCTCTTAAAATTAAATCAAATCGTATAACAGTAGCCATGCTATTAATTCTATAAAGTATCAGTGGTTTAGTTAATAATGATAGACTTTTTGGTGCAAGATATATATTAATTATTAAGTATATAAACGAGGGCGGTGCTGGTTGGGGGGAGGGGCGTCGACTAACTGGGGACAGGTGCATGGGGGCGGTTCGTTCGTGGCCACCCCTTCGGGGATCACGGCGTCAGGCAATAGATAGATGGATATAAAATATCATATTGGCTTCTCTAATATGGCAGTCCTTGTAAGAGGTCATTGTCACTAAAATGGGTCACAACCTTTTCTTCTACTAAGGGTTTATTATTAATGACCTTTATTATCAATGTTTTATGCGGACAAAATGCAATATTAAAATGTAAAACTTGCAAAATAAACAAACCCAAACTGGTACGACACAATATAAAGGCAAAAGGGTAGGTGTGGTGGAGTGGTCTTGCCACTGGCCTGGTAATCCAAAGGTCCCGGGTTCAAATCCCGATGTATCAATGGGAAGATATTATTGGGATGGAATTTGTGCTGTACCTGGTATCAGTGCATTACCACAAGCCCACCGAAATGTCAATAAAATACCCTCATTGTTCCCTGATTAAATAGCACTGTATGAATATTCCCATCTTCAAAATATGCTATAGGGGTGCAATGCCTGGTGAGTTATCTGCTCAACAGGTGGCGTTGTGTGTGTGTAAGTGTGAGAGTCCGAGTGTATGGGGTGAGACAGTGAAGCACGGGAACGAGGTGGCTTCAGAGATGGGGTCGTTTCGGGCCATGAGTGAGCACCGTGCCTCATGTGAAGGCAAGATGGCAGGTGCTCGTTGTACTCTACGTGCTTCACATATCTCACTCCCTAGACTGAAACAAGACCTCACAGGCTTCACTGTTCATTGTAAAGCGGTGAATGTTAAGGCTCTCAGCCTATGCCCGAGAGGAAGTAAGTTGGAATATATAAAAAAAAAAAATCATCAAAATAGCTATGTGGAAATAACGATTTAATCATATGAAATTGTGAAATAAAAGAAAACAAAACCATATATATTATGGGGTTTATGTGGCCATTTTGTTATGTCTAGAATGGTAGAGGTTTGATGTGGATTCAGTCTCTTTGCTTTTGATGAAATATGCATTCTGTACAATATCATTGACTGGCCTCTTATTAGTTCTTGTAAGACAGACTAGGGTCCTCTCCCATACGCTTTACCATGACCGTAATTAAAATTAGTCCAGTTTACAAAGAGTTTCACCAACCTCTCTCTCTCTCGCAGGCTACAAATGAGATTTTTCAAATTTCCATAGCTAGTCTCAACACAGTCCCTTATATATAGTTAATATTACTAGATCTACAGAGTTTAAACTACGCTCCATAGTTCTCGTTGTGCCCCTAGAAGTGATAAAATTCACGTACTAGACGAGACAGAGAAAGGGGCGAGGGAACGCGAAAGTGGTCCCGGACCCTAAGAATTTGAACTTAATGGAGTGGCTTCGGTCACCCAGGCTTTATTGTGGTCGGCAGGGAGGGTTCTGTGGGGGCGCTCTGTTATGGCCTTGGCCTTGCTCGGGGCCTTGGGGCTGTTCGGCCAGGCAGCTTGGGGAACGACAACAACAACTTAAACTGTGGGCCACCCCCAGCCATGGGGTAATGTATATATTATACATACATATAGAGCTGGCAACTTCTAACTTCCTTCCCTTACCAGGGGTATGTCAACATCCACTGCTCTTTCTTTCATGACTCCATATAAATACTCGACCCTCTACTATAGCACGATTCGCTATTGCATTTCATTGGTATCACGCACACCTCAAAACCTGCCAAACCATGACTAACGCACCAGGAACGGGGCTGAATTAAAGAGATGAAATTTGAAACCCCAGGTTTTTTTTTTTTTTTTTTTGGGGGTGACATAATTATCACCAAGTGAGTGTTCTGATTGACCCTTTGCGGTGGACACGGCATAAGAAATTCATGCTGGTGTGGCTCGCAAGTGTGTCGTGGATAATCGCCTAGTATTTGTTGCATCAAAAGTCAATGCATGATAGTGTGGCGATTCCCATATTGACGTATGGGAGGGAAGCCAAGTCTAAACTGACATCGAACTATGCTGTCTTGACCATCATAATAACCTGTTATAGGAGGTGCCAACGAACTTGACAATCTCGATCCCTGACCTCTTTGTAACTCAACAGGGCCTAGAGCAAACTGTCTGTAAATATCCATACCTATTTCTTGGTAGACTCTTCCCAAATGATAGAAATGTCAGCCCGATTACTTTAATTCATTTTGAGTTATAAGGGGTTAAGATTATTGTCAAGTTCGCTGACATTACCTATAGTCAATCAACTAAGGGACCTACAGTACTTCAAATTTGCTAGGTTAATAAATATAAATGGATTATTCATTGCCTAGTATATCTTGGCTAGGCTTGGGTATGATTTATATATAGTGTCTATATTTGTGATTCACATTAATGAAACTTCTTATTTTTCAGGATTTGCTGCATTCCAGTTTGTATTGTTTAATTAAAGTAAAAAAGATCTATTAAAGGTTTTATTTTCCTTAACACATATTTGATTAAATTTTCATTATATTATTCATTAATTTGATTTAATAATTGAGATTTGATTATTTGTTTACTTGCAGTACAATGCTTTGGAGTCATTTTTTGTGTTGGAATTACAGTGCTATATTACATAAACTTATTAAACACAATAGTAATTATCAGCTGATAGTTAAGCAAATGGAAGATGAAAGCCTTACAGAGATGAGTGCACCTCTGACTCATATGGATGAGTGAGCCTCTTCATGGAACAGAAAATAATATATATAGTTTACGACTAGATTCCCCACTCAACATTTGTCTTGTGTGGGAATGGTCATTATAGGAAAAAATCATAAACATCTGGCAGCAAGGTAGTAGAACTACAACTACCTCACTTTGAAATATATAGGCAAAAAATCACTGTTTATAATTATAAGCGCTTTACACCACATCACTATTTGCCGAATTTACCTGACTTGTTTAGCAACATTTCTGAGGCTAAACCAGTGCATATAGTCATCTTATGGATATATCTTTAGTTATAAAAGTGTTGTCGTCAAGGTCGGAACTCTGTAAAGCCTGTAATGCTTACAGCAACATCAGTATGGGAATTGCACAAAAACATTAGTTTCCGTGCCTTGTATGATGACTTTCTCTTCAATTATTAAGTCAAATTTGTCTCATGAAACCACATATGACTTAGCATAAATATTTTTGTGCTAGTCCCTTGTTCGGGCTCTGTCTCGTGTCGGCCACCCCCAGCACTGGGGTATGTGCCTGAGTATATACTACATACATACTCTTGTCAAAAAAAAACAGAGGCAGAAACTGACCTCCGACCAGTTTGGCTTTTAACCCCTTCTTTACCGGCGATTTATTTTTAATTTGATTACAGTTACATTTTGACAATTTTATGAAGTTTAGGAAGGATATGTGGTAGCTAAATGGATTGATTGGTATAGTTTGTAGCCTTTTAATTGGTAGACATACTTCCTAAGCTGAATAATAAGTTCTAAATGTAGCTGAAATAAAAAAACAATAAGTCGTCGGTATAGAAGGGGTTAAAAAAGGCATGGCATGGATCAATGTATTTTTGTTCTAAAAGAATTTATCGAATCCTATCGTATTCGTATGACAGGTGCCAGGTAGTGTCTTTGTTTTCTAGATGCAAGTAAAGCCTTTGATAGGGTTGATCTTTCTATTCTACTAGATAAAAACTTTGTAGTAGAAAAGTCCAAGGCTATATTATATGGATACAGTACTTGTATTTTGGTATACAGTAGGCCTAAAAAGTTTGTCCAGTAGGGTAACGTTAATTTATATTCATCTTGTATTTTTGGTAATCAGTGATGTTAGACAGGGTGGGATACTGTCACCATACCTGTTTAATATCTATTTTGATCATATGAGCTTATCTTTGAACACTCAAGATTGGATGCTATATGAATGACCACAATGTATGCACATGATCTGTGTGTCATGGCACCGTCTGCCGCTGGCTTAAATAATGTCAATGCTTATAATATGTAGAGAATTTGGGACAAGCCATAATTTGAAGTACAATAGTGCCCAGAGTGCAATATTTATGTGTAAGGGAGACCTACTTAAAGGTGTGAATATGCTAGTATTTACTCCATTAGGAGAGTCCTTGAATGAGGAGGATAGGGTAAAATACCTTGGTCATTTAATATCTAAAGATTAATTTGATGCAGATAATATATATATATATATATATATATATATATATATACCGTGTACAATACAGTACTGTACATAGAAAAATATATACTGTATATGTGAATGAAGGAGACAACAGGCAAAGCTGCCTGTAACAAGTATCCCGCAAAAATGAGTGATAGAGGCAAAATCAAGGTACTGTACAGCCATCCAGAAATGCCTGCGACCCTCCCACGCATACACATCCACCAAGACCGTTGCTCTTATCAAACTAGCTATATACTAATGAATACATATTATGCATCCATCAATACTTAGCCGACCCGACCCAAACACCTTACAAATGGACACAGCCGCCCAAAGAAAATCGCAAGAACCCACAAACACCTGTCAGCAGCTGTACAATTTAGAGGTAATTTAGGTTTGTTGGAAAGAAGTGTGGTATGCTTGTGAAGTGTAGTGAAATTAATAGGAGGAGGTGTTTGTGAGAGTTAGCTGGCTTACTCTGTGTATGTGAGGCACAAATGGAAACAGTGTGGGGGAAACCAGACAAGTGAAATAGGAGTTCCAGCAACGCTCTTATCATATACCTATGTATATGATATTATTATTATTATTATTATTATTATTATTATTGTGGCCTCCCCTGGGTACTGCACTGTTATATTGGTGCCTACAATCTCCCCATATATGGGGAGGAAATGTATGCAATTATTTGCACTCGGCAATATGCTCCTGTGAAAGTTTCATACTGTACCCGGTATATGTAGCTGGGAGGTTAAGATCAGACTTTTCTGTACATATTGCTCCCCTATGTACAGTTTACCCCTTCTTCAACGCCAAGACGTCGGCCTGGTCTGTCGACAACCCTGACACAGACAGAGGGCTGGTACTACAAAACCAAACCGATAACCTCATCATCCTTAACGACATCCATCAACATACCCATATTCCTCACCAAGCCCTCTATAACCCATCATCTCCAGACATCACCTTTTGCTCCCCAGAACTCGCCCCCACAACATCCTACTCAATAAAACTATCCAAAACGCTGACAAGAAACACATTCCAAGAGGTAACAGAAAAAGACAACCCCAACTTCACACCAGAAATTCAAAACCTCATCAGACAACGCGGCATACTGAAACACTCCCCAGCACCCCACACAACAAATTCAAGCACTCAACACCCAAACTAACAACAAAATACAAGAACAACAAAAACTAAATTGGAATAACTTCCTACAAACACTTGATCACAAAACAAACTCCAAAAAAACTCTACAAAACACTAAACAGCATCACACTTTCCAACAGCAACACAACACAATCACATGCTGCAATCACAACAACAGACTCTACTCCTTCATGTAAACAACAAGCAAACACTCGTTAATCACTTTTCACATGTCAGCCACCTAAAACCTCACAAAGACGACCGACGAGTCATCCGACGTAAGAGACAATTCCCCACAGACCCTGACTATACACCCTTCACCAATCACCAGACAAAGCATATCATCAACAATCTCAAGCACTCACCCGCCTGTGGCCTAGACAACATAACCCCCTTGCCACATGACTCGTTGCCGCCGTTTGGGGGCTTCCGGGCTTGTAGGTGGGGCGGCCAGGGTTCTTGGCCGCTCTCCCTATCACCTCCAACTAATTTTGTCATGTCCTTTTCTTTCTCCTCCTTTCTAGTTTTCGTTTTTCCCTCTTCCGCTTTCTCCTGGGGCTGCCATCCGAGACCGGTCTCCCACCCTTGAACTTTTGTGGTCCCGTCCCTCCCTTCCCTTCCGGTTGACTTCCCTGTTTGCTTCCTTCCTTTCTCTTTAACTGCTTCGGAGGTTCTAGTTTCCTTAGGGCTTCGCCTTGGTGTCTCTGATCACTGCTGAGTTGGCAGAGTCCACCTGGCGACAGGTGCTGCCGGCGAGGGCTCGCAAGGCTCGTTGCTGGAGGATAGGCACTATAGGGTTGCTTTGGGGTTTCTGACTCTCTTCTCTCTTCCCAGTGAGTGTGTCAGGTGACTACGCCGGCCCCGTTCTCCATGGGACAAAGCTGCAGGACAAATGCCCGGGTTGTACAAGGTCCCTAGCTCAAAGCCGAGACCTGTCCCATCTCAATTGGCCGCATTCTGGGTTTCGTGGCCCTGCGGAGGTCTTTCTCCCTTTCGTTGCCAGGGGCACCTGGTAACCGCAGTATCTTCTTCCATGCTTTACCCCCTTTTCTCTTGTTATGGTGACGACTTATGCTTTTTTCCCTGTTCTTCCCTGTTTATGGCTTCTGCTTTAGTGGTTCCGGTGAGTGAGCCCCTTGTGGCATGCAGCCTGCCACTTGGGGGTCTGTTGTCTGGCTGTCAGTCCGGTTCACCGCGGGAGCACGGTGAGTCGGGGATGGTTTTGGGTGCTCTCGACCGGCCCGCTGAACTATCCCTCGGTCGTCGCTCGTCCCTCTCGTCCATTACCGTTCCGAATCCTTCTCCTACCCTTCCGTCTTCGTCACGTCTTTCTCCGCCCTCCACTACCCAGGATTTCATCTCCTCTCCTGTAGTTATTTCTGCGTCTTCCTCTTCTTCCTCTTCTCCCTCTAGTCTTGTCACCCTCGACCCTTTTCTGCCCTCCCTCCCTCGTTCTCTTTCCTCTTCTTCTCCAGTTTCGTCCTCTTCTCGTCCTCGCTCCTCGGTCCTCCCTATGTCCTCTCTCTTTGCACCTCCTTCCTTTACTAAGTTTTTCTCCATCCCTGCTTCTGCGCCTCTAGCCGGTGATGACCTCCTCTTCCACCTGCGTCTCCTTCAACAGGTGGGAAAGGACGTCACCTTCCACTCCCGCCATGATGCCTCCCGTCTTGTTACCGTCCAAAACGAACTTCAGGCTACTGCTATGTCCTCTTTCGTCGATTGTTCTGGCACCCCCATCCCGGCTCAAAAAGATCAACGACTCAACTCCTGTACAGGGACTGTCCTGATCCCCGCTTCCATCCGTCTCGGGGGTCGTCCTTTCGCGGATTGCGCCGACCTCGTCAAGGACATCGTTGTCGCTCAAGACCACAAGGTGGTTAGTGTGGTGTGCTACACTATCCCTCCTCGCGACCTTCGCCGCCGTCCCGCTAACATTGCCAAGATCTCTTTTGATGGACTTTCCCTTCCTGCCCATGTTATTGTCGGTGGTACTTGCCTCCCCGTGACTGCGTCTCTTCCCCGTCCACTCCAGTGTCGCAGCTGCTGGCGTTTCGGCCACCCGGCTAAGTTCTGCCGTACAGCCGCTGAGTGCCCACTCTGCCCGCGCTGTGCGCAGTCCGGACATGCCGTTGGCGAATGTCAGTCGCCGTCCCAGTTCTGCCTTAATTGCCGCGGGTCTCATTCGGCCGACTCTAAGATTTGCCCCGTTCATCTGTTCGAGTCTGAGGTTGCTGTCCTCAAAGCGAGACACGGCCTTACGCTCACCGCAGCCCGCCAAGAGGCTCGTCGCTTGGGCTTCACCCCTCAGTCATTTTCCAAGACTCTGTCTCCTCCCTCCTCTTCTTTGCCTCCCTCTACCACGCCCCCCCCTTTTTCTGGTTCCTCGGTTCCTTCCACCGCCTCCGCTCCCTCCGTCCCCCCGGTCGCACCAGTTTCGTCATCTGCCTCCCTTCCTTCTACCGGTGCTTCTCCTGGATTTTCTCCTTCCTCCTCTTCAGTCTCCTCCGTTCGTCCTTCCGTCTCTTCCTTTTCTGTCCCTTTGTCTAACACTTTCTCTGTTCTCAGTCCTTCTCCTACTTCTGCCCCTTCCTCTTGCTCTCTTCCTTGTTCCTCCTCTTCTAGTCTCCCTCCACGCTCTCACCGTTCCAAGCCTCCCCCCCGTTCTCCGTCATCTTCCTCTTCTAGTCGCCCCAAATCTCCTACTCGCTCTAAACTTCCCTTCTCCTCTACCAAACGGGCTCCTGTGCTCCGTTCTTCCTCGCCCGCTTCCTCTTTTAAACGTAAGGGTGGTCTCCGTGATGTGCGGTGCTCCAGTCCCTGCGAGAAGAAGAAGAAGTCGCCTTCTCCTTCTGTTTCCCTTTCTCCTCTCTCCGTCCAGTCTCCTCCTCCTCCCGTCCCTGCATCCCTAGATTTCTCCTACGAAACCCTACCTCAGATTGACGAATTTATCCGTTCTTCCCACCCACCACCTTCTACTGTTCACGCCGAAGTTCATCCTACCCCCTCTTCTCTCCCCCCTACCCCTCTCCCGCCTTCCCCTCTCCCGCCTTCCCCTGCCCCGTCCTCTTCCTCCACTCCCCCTTCTGGCCTTCCTCCGGGCCCTCCTCCTCTTCCTCCTCCTGACCCTCCCCCTCTTCCTTCTCCTGCCCTTACCCCCTCCTTCTCTTCCCACCCGCCGTCCGTCCTTCCTCCCTCTTCCGGCCCTCCTCCTTCCTCTCTTTCTCTGTTAGACCTCCCTATGCCCCCCGGTTTCCAGTCTTCCCCTTCAACGTCTTCTCCAATTCCTGCTCTTATTTCCCATCGTTAGCCTCTCTTGGCTTTATTTTCCACCCACGGTGTTACCTGTCTTTTGTAAATATGTTGTATATAGTGTACGTCTTTTCTTCCCTCTTGTACGCGTTTTCTTTTTAATCTTTTTTGTCTTTAATTTTTTTTCGCCCATCCGACTTTTCATTGTTGTGCGTAAGTGTGTATTCTTCCCTTTCTTTTTTTGTTGGCTTTTGCCTCCTTTTACTTCTCCACGTTATCCTCATTCACCTTTTCTTAGTTGTACATAAGTGTGTGTGTTTTCCCTTTATTGTTATTTGTGTTTATTTCTTTCCTTCTCTGTGTGTCCTTCCTCTTTTTCTGTGTGTTCTTATTTTCGGTGGCTTTTGCATCCTTTTATGGTTTTCTTTTGTCTGTTTTCGTTGTTTTTTCGTCCTTTAGTCTCCTCTTAGTTTCTTTTTTCTTTTTCTTTCATTATGTCCATTTTGCAGTGGAATCTTCATGCTCAAAGGATTGACTTAAGTTTTCTTCTTTCTCTTCACTCCCCTAAGGTCGTTTGTCTTCAGGAGACTCGTCTTTTCTCTTCTCCTGTTCCCTTTCCTCATTACTCTTTTTATAGTTCTCCCCACTCTCTCCATGATACTTGTCTTCTTATTCATCGTTCTGTCCCTTTTGAAGAGCTGTCCTTTTCTACCCATTTCCCTTGCACCTTTGCTAGAGTCTATCTTGACCGCTGGTTGACAGTGGTTTCTGTATATTTGTCGCCTTCTCTTCCCATCGATTTTACCGAATTCTCCGGGATTTTATCTAAGTTGCCCACTCCATTCTTAGTCCTTGGTGATTTTAATGGTCGGCACACCTTGTGGGGTGACAATGTTATTTCGCCCCGGGGTCGTCGGCTTGAACCTTTTCTCTCGGCCCGTAATCTTTTTATCCTTAATTCTGGTACTCCTACTCATTTTGTTGCTCGGACTCGTACGTTTTCCTGTATCGATCTTTCCCTGTGTTCCCCTTCAGTTTCCCTTGATTTTCATTGGTCAGTTCTCGAGAATTCTCACAATTCCGACCATTTTCCCATTCTCCTTTCTCTGACTACCTACTCTCCTACTCCTAACTCCCCTCGTTGGTGCTTCCAGCGGGCGGACTGGTCTTCTTTCGCTTCCCTTACTGTTCCTTCTTTGCTTCCTCCTCCTTTCTCATCGGTCCGTGTCATGCTCTCGTTTTTTCTGGATCTGGTTTTCGGTGCTGCTTTGCCATCCATTCCCCGGACGTCTCGCCCTTTCTCGTCTAAATGCGTCCCTTGGTGGTCTCCTGAGTGTTCCAGGGCCCTCCGGGTTAAACGGGCGGCTTGGAAAAGTTTTCGCCGTAAGCGTCTCACCCCTGCTTCTCAGGAGTCATTTTTTCTCTTTCGCCGTGCGTCTGCTCTTTTCCGTCGTACTACCAAAGCCGCTAAACGCCGGAGTTGGGAGTCCTATGTTTCTTCTATTACGTCTCGCACTCCTGTCGCTTCGGTTTGGAAACGTATTCGTAAGATCTCTGGTAAACATCTTCCCTTCCGTGCTCCAGTCCTCCGCATTGATGGTGTTTCTGTGGCAGACTCCGAAACGATTGCTGATCGATTGGGCTCATACTTTAGCTCAGTTAGCAGTGGTTCTCACCTCTCTGCTGAGTTTCACTCGCTTAAAGTCGTTGCGGAAAGTACTCCAATTACTCTTAGTCTTTCCTCTGACGAATCCTATAATGCTCCTTTTTCCTCAACTGAGTTACGCACCGCTCTCCGTGCCTGTAAGAACACTTCTGAGGGTCCTGATGGTATCCATTATCTCATGCTCAAACATCTTTCTTCGCAAGCTCTGGTCTTCTTGTTAGCTCTCTATAACAAGATTTGGTCTTCTGGTGTTTTCCCTCCCTCTTGGAGTACTGCCCTGACCATACCTTTTCTTAAACCTGGCAAGTCTGGGTTCTCCCCACAGGACTATCGCCCTATTGTCCTTACCAGTTGCCTGTGTAAACTCTTTGAACGTATGATTAACGCTCGTCTCATGTGGATTCTTGAGTCGCGCCATTTGTTGTCTTCTTCCCAGTTCGGGTTCAGGCGTGCTCGTAGTACGCTTGACCCCCTCATTCGCTTGGATTCTTATATCAGGACGGCTTTTGCTCGTCGTCAAACTGTCATTGCTGTTTTTTTCGATCTCGAAAAGGCCTATGATTCTACCTGGAAGTACCACATTTTGCGTCAGCTCCGTTCTTGTGGCATTTACGGTAATCTAGGAGTCTTTATTCAGAATTTTCTTTCTTCTCGGTCCTTTCGTGTCAGAGTCGCTTCCCACTTGTCTCGTCTTTACCCTCAGTTGGAAGGTGTCCCTCAGGGTTGTGTCCTGAGTACCGTCCTTTTTCTCATTGCTATCAACGGTATCGTGTCTTCTCTTCCTGTCGGGGTTCGGTCTTCCTTGTATGTCGACGACTTTGCGATTTACGCAGCCGACTCAGATATTGCTGCTTTACGTCTTTTTATCCAATCCGCTATTCTGGCTGTTTCTTCATGGGCAACCCGCCACGGGTTCCGTTTTTCCACCTCCAAATCCTGCGCGATGTCCTTTACTCGTTGCCATTCTATTCCTCATCCTCCTCTTACTCTTTATGGTACTGCCCTCCCTTATCGTTCCTCTACTACTTTTTTGGGTCTTACTTTTGATTCTCGTCTTAATTGGTCCGCTCATGTTTCTTCTCTCAAGGTTGCTGCCTTACTCCGCCTCCGCCTTCTTCAGTCCTTGTCCCACCTCACATGGGGTGCTGATCGAGCGCTTCTTCTTCGGCTTCATACGGTTCTTGTCCTCTCTAAGTTGGATTATGGCTGTCAAGTTTACTCTTCAGCCTCTGATTCTGTTCTCCATGCTCTTGATTCTGTTCATCACTCTGGTCTTCGTCTTGCCCTTGGTGCTTTTCGTTCCTCTCCTGTTGAAAGCCTCTATGCTGAGAATGGTTTCCCTTCTCTTTATCGCCGTCGGGCTCTTCTGTCCCTTCGTTCTTACGCTCGCCTTCAACAATTCCCATCTTCACATCTTTCCCTTCCCCCTTCGGTCGTTGCTACTTTTTCGTCTCACCCCCGTCTTGGTTCTCCGTTTTCTGTCCGCATGCTCTCGCTGCTCGCCTCGTGCTCTTTCCCTGTTTCTAACGTCCTCCCTTTCCGCTTTTGCTCTTTTCCCCCCTGGCTTTTCCCTCGTCCTTCGGTTTGCCCTTCCATCCTCCCTTGTTCCAAGTCCTCTACTTCTCCCCTCGTTCTTCGGTCTCGTTTCTTAGATCACCTCTCTCTTCACGCTACAACCACTCCTGTGTTTACTGATGGCTCCAAGACGTCGGTAGGCGTGGGGTTTGCCGTCCTTTTTCCCACTTGCTCGTATCAATATTCTTTACCTCCCGTTGCCAGTATATTAACTGCTGAACTTTATGCTATTTTTATTGCCCTCCGTTTTATGTGTTCCTTCCCCTCCTCGTCCTTTACTTTGTTCTCTGATTCTCTCAGTGCTCTCCTTCTCTTACAGTCCTCCCCTGCTCTACACCCTTTAGTTCTTTCCATTCAGGAATGGCTTTTCCGCCTTTCCGTCCGCAAAAAGCTTGTACGTTTTTGCTGGGTTCCCAGTCACGTTGGCGTTTGCGGTAATGAGCGGGTTGATTGCCTTGCTCGTTCTGCTGCCGTGCGGGGTACCCGCTCCTCACTTGCTGTCCCGGCCTCTGATTTCTTCCCTGCCTTGTCCAGGTTTCTTTGGTCGAGGTGGCAGACTCAGTGGTCCGCTCTCTCCGTTAATAAACTTCGTTCTGTCAAACCGTCCGTTTCTGGGTGGTCTGATCCCTCCCACCGTAATCGCCGTTGGGAGACGGCTTTGGCCCGTCTCCGCATTGGCCACACCAGACTTACCCATTCGTTTTTAATGTCCCGTTCTCCTCCGACTCTTTGCTCGCACTGTACCGTTCAGCTTTCTGTCTCCCATCTTTTCCTCGATTGCCCCTTCTTTTCCGTTGCCCGTACGCGTTTCTTCCCTTTTCTGGCTTTCCTCCACCGGCCGCCATGTCTTGCAGATTTTCTTTCTGAATCTCCCTCGTTTTCTATCTCCCGTATTATGTCCTTCCTTCATCATGTTCGAGTTCTCGATGATATTTAGTTAACTTCCTTCCCGTCTTTACCTATTTCGTGCCATATGGCCTTTGTCGCCTGGTGCGTTGACTTCATTAATGTAATGTAATGTAGACAACATAAGCAACATACACCTCAGACACCTGGGACCACAAGGCATACAAGCACTCACTAACATATCAAACTACAGCTATTCACACAACACAATATCAGACATTTGGAAGCATGGTATCATCATCACATTCCCCAAACCCAACAAAGACCCCACGCTACCCTCCTCACACCGCCCCATCACACTCCTTTGCTCCCCCTCCAAAGTCATGGAACGCCTAGTATTACAACTAATTACACCTGACCTACCCCTAGCTCCAACACAACATGGCTTTAGGCCACTGCACTCCACAAACACTCTTCTCACAGACCTTGCACAAAGAGCTTTCGACGGCATCAACTCAGCTAGACCACCACACAGATCACTATTAGCCACACTCGACATTAGTAAAGCCTTCGATGCCATCCCCCGCCACAACCTAACAAACAAAATCTACAACACAAACATGCACAACAACACAAAAAGGTGGCTGGCCAATTTCCTAGCAGGCAGATGTGCACACGTATCTTTTGCCGGTCAGTCATCAAAAATCAGAAACTTTCCAAACGGAGTCCCACAAGGATCCGTCCTATCGCCCGCACTCTTCAATCTGTACATGCACGATATAACTATACCCAATATACCACAAATAAACTTAGCCTCCTATGCAGATGACATAACACTCACATGCACACACCATGACCCAAATAGAGCAACAGATCTCCTTCAACCCTATCTCAACACACTACATGGCTGGTGCACTACAAACAGACTTAATCTAGCCCCAGCCAAATCCACCGCAACCCTGCTCACAAGTTGGACAGGAGAACACGAATACATCCCTCAACTCACCATAAACAACACACCCCTAACACATACACACACACCCAATATCCTAGGAGTAACATATGATACTCATATGACATTCAAACAGCACACCACAAACATTAAAAAGAAACTGACACCCAGACTTAACGCCCTCAGGTCACTTGCTCACACAAAATTTGGACACAACAAAGAAACTACCACCACAGTATATAAACAATACATAAGATCAGTGATGGAATATGCAAGCCCAGCCTGGGCTTCTAACCTAGCTGAAACACATCATAAGACCTTACAGACTATTCAAAACAAAGCCCTGAATATAATTACAGGCTGCACAGCTACTGCACCCACAGATCACCTACATCAAGAAACCAAAATCCTCAAAGTCAAAGACCATCTGGACATGAGAGGCACTCAATTCCTGGCAGCAGCCTCCACGAACCAAGACCACCCACTAAACCACATGGCAACACACCCACAGACACCAAGAAATAACAAAACAACACCCAGCACACAGTATCTCACACAATTATTGTCCTCTCTCCCTCCCTGCCCACCCCGAACCAACTTCCAGAAGCACATCCATACTCATATCTCTCACCGATCCATCCACTCACTCACAGACAACACGCAGCTGCATGCACGACCTCCCGAAATCCATCCTTCCGAATCCTCCCTTCCTCGCGAGGACAGAGTCCACCTGGCCAGGCTGAGATGCGGACACCATCCAGCTCTCCTGAGCTATCAGAAGAGACTGGATGACTCCGTTGTCGACGCCTGCCCGGGATGTAACACAGCACCCCATACCATTAAACACATCATAGAAGACTGCATTTCACACAACCACTTACGCCAACAACACAATCTACACTCAATAAGAGCTCTGTGGGAAAGCCCGATCGTGGCCATGGCCTTCCTCAGGGACTCGGGGCTGTTCGGCCAGGCAGCTTAGGGAACAACAACAACAACAACAACAACAACAGTTTACCCCACATATTCTATTCCGTTGGAGTCATGATTTGGCAGAGCTGCACCCATTTCCCCAACTCCCCTCCCTCACTCCTCCACCTATTGGTATGAGGTAGAGTGAGGGAAAGGGGTTGGGGAGGTGGGTGCAGCGCTGGCAAATCACGACCCCACCGGAATAGAATATGTGCGGCAAACTGTACACTGCTCATCTCTGGTGCAGTTACAAGAAAGCCACCATGCAAAAGTTGCAGTATACTTATCACAGAATACCGAAACGTTTCTTGGTTCTTTCCAAGTACATGTATGACTATACCATTTTTTTGTTTGCTTCTATTAACCCTAGAACTTGTGAGAGATAGCTCAGGAATCTTGTACAGTATATAGCTTTGTCTGCCACGCGGAAGCAACAGAAAATGTATTAATAGAAAATGCTCTCCTCGACCATGAGATTTCACTCCAAACAAATTACTGATCTTTAGTTGAGGAACGAATAAGTAGAGGTAAGCCGCACAGCATAAGTCAATCTGTCAAACAGTCCAGTCATGTCTATTCAGTCAGGCTTGGTTTCTTGTCTCCTTTACAGCACCCAAAAAGACATGTTGAGCTTAATATCCTCTCCCCACGGCCTCTAATAGTGAAATACCCAGCTAACCACTAACCCAGACAATCCCAAACAAAGAATAAAACACTGAGACAATGAAATTTACCATGTTTTTTTTTTTTTCTTCAAGGAATATAGTTGTCGGGAATAGTACGGTATATGATGACCCCCGACTGTCCGACCGACAGTTTCAAGTCCAATTGGGTATTTGAATATGGTGGTATTGTATAGTAATTACGATTTTGGCTAATACCTTATTTACTGTAGTATATTATTGATTGTAAATTAATTATTAGCTGTAATGCATAAATCTATACATCAGCTCTGGATGTATCATAAAACCAACTCACAGGTTCGAAATATTATTCGAACCGGCAGCCATTTGTAAGCTGACAGCTGAGCTCGGGGCCTGACACCTGGGTATACCCAGGTCGACCCAGGCCTGTTTCTGTTTTCGCGATTTTGAGACTGGTTTGACCTAAAAATCGAGACCCCCTTGCCACATGACTCGTTGCCGCCGTTTGGGGGCTTCCGGGCTTGTAGGTGGGGCGGCCAAGGTTCTTGGCCGCTCTCCCTATCACCTCCAACTAATTTTGTCATGTCCTTTTCTTTCTCCTCCTTTCTAGTTTTCGTTTTTCCCTCTTCCGCTTTCTCCTGGGGCTGCCATCCGAGGCCGGTCTCCCACCCTTGAACTTTTGTGGTCCCGTCCCTCCCTTCCCTTCCGGTTGACTTCCCTGTTTGCTTCCTTCCTTTCTCTTTAACTGCTTCGGAGGTTCTAGTTTCCTTAGGGCTTCGCCTTGGTGTCTCTGATCACTGCTGAGTTGGCAGAGTCCACCTGGCGACAGGTGCTGCCGGCCAGGGCTCGCAAGGCTCGTTGCTGGAGGATAGGCACTATAGGGTTGCTTTGGGGTTTCTGACTCTCTTCTCTCTTCCCAGTGAGTGTGTCAGGTGACTACGCCGGCCCCGTTCTCCGTGGGACAAAGCTGCAGGACAAATGCCCGGGTTGTACAAGGTCCCTAGCTCAAAGCCGAGACCTGTCCCATCTCAATTGGCCGCATTCTGGGTTTCGTGGCCCTGCGGAGGTCTTTCTCCCTTTCGTTGCCAGGGGCACCTGGTAACCGCAGTATCTTCTTCCATGCTTTACCCCCTTTTCTCTTGCTATGGTGACGACTTATGCTTTTTTCCCTGTTCTTCCCTGTTTATGGCTTCTGCTTTAGTGGTTCCGGTGAGTGAGCCCCTTGTGGCATGCAGCCTGCCACTTGGGGGTCTGTTGTCTGGCTGTCAGTCCGGTTCACCGCGGGAGCACGGTGAGTCGGGGATGGTTTTGGGTGCTCTCGACCGGCCCGCTGAACTATCCCTCGGTCGTCGCTCGTCCCTCTCGTCCATTACCGTTCCGAATCCTTCTCCTACCCTTCCGTCTTCGTCACGTCTTTCTCCGCCCTCCACTACCCAGGATTTCATCTCCTCTCCTGTAGTTATTTCCGCGTCTTCCTCTTCTTCCTCTTCTCTCTCTAGTCTTGTCACCCTCGACCCTTTTCTGCCCTCCCTTCCTCGTTCTCTTTCCTCTTCTTCTCCAGTTTCGTCCTCTTCTCGTCCTCGCTCCTCGGTCCTCCCTATGTCCTCTCTCTTTGCACCTCCTTCCTTTACTAAGTTTTTCTCCATCCCTGCTTCTGCGCCTCTAGCCGGTGATGACCTCCTCTTCCACCTGCGTCTCCTTCAACAGGTGGGAAAGGACGTCACCTTCCACTCCCGCCATGATGCCTCCCGTCTTGTTACCGTCCAAAACGAACTTCAGGCTACTGCTATGTCCTCTTTCGTCGATTGTTCTGGCACCCCCATCCCGGCTCAAAAAGATCAACGACTCAACTCCTGTACAGGGACTGTCCTGATCCCCGCTTCCATCCGTCTCGGGGGTCGTCCTTTCGCGGATTGCGCCGACCTCGTCAAGGACATCGTTGTCGCTCAAGACCACAAGGTGGTTAGTGTGGTGTGCTACACTATCCCTCCTCGCGACCTTCGCCGCCATCCCGCTAACATTGCCAAGATCTCTTTTGATGGACTTTCCCTTCCTGCCCATGTTATTGTCGGTGGTACTCGCCTCCCCGTGACTGCGTCTCTTCCCCGTCCACTCCAGTGTCGCAGCTGCTGGCGTTTCGGCCACCCGGCTAAGTTCTGCCGTACAGCCGCTGAGAGCCCACTCTGCCCGCGCTGTGCGCAGTCCGGACATGCCGTTGGCGAATGTCAGTCAACGTCCCAGTTCTGCCTTAATTGCCGCGGGTCTCATTCGGCCGACTCTAAGATTTGCCCCGTTCATCTGTTCGAGTCTGAGGTTGCTGTTCTCAAAGCGAGACACGGCCTTACGCTCACCGCAGCCCGCCAAGAGGCTCGTCGCTTGGGCTTCACCCCTCAGTCATTTTCCAAGACTCTGTCTCCTCCCTCCTCTTCTTTGCCTCCCTCTACCACGCCCCCCCCTTTTTCTGGTTCCTCGGTTCCTTCCACCGCCTCCGCTCCCTCCGTCCCCCCGGTCGCACCAGTTTCGTCATCTGCCTCCCTTCCTTCTACCGGTGCTTCTCCTGGATTTTCTCCTTCCTCCTCTTCAGTCTCCTCCGTTCGTCCTTCCGTCTCTTCCTTTTCTGTCCCTTTGTCTAACACTTTTTCTGTTCTCAGTCCTTCTCCTACTTCTGCCCCTTCCTCTTGCTCTCTTCCTTGTTCCTCCTCTTCTAGTCTCCCTCCACGCTCTCACCGTTCCAAGCCTCCCCCCCGTTCTCCGTCATCTTCCTCTTCTAGTCGCCCCAAATCTCCTACTCGCTCTAAACTTCCCTTCTCCTCTACCAAACGGCTCCTGTGCTCCGTTCTTCCTCGCCCGCTTCCTCTTTTAAACGTAAGGGTGGTCTCCGTGATGTGCGGTGCTCAAGTCCCTGCGAGAAGAAGAAGAAGTCGCCTCCTTCTCCTTCTGTTTCCCTTTCTCCTCTCTCCGTCCGGTCTCCCTCCTCCTCCCGTCCCTGCATCCCTAGATTTCTCCTACGAAACCCTACCTCAGATTGACGAATTTATCCGTTCTTCCCACCCACCACCTTCTACTGTTCACGCCGAAGTTCATCCTACCCCCTCTTCTCTCCCCCCTACCCCTCTCCCGCCTTTCCCTCTCCCGCCTTCCCTGCCCCGTCCTCTTCCTCCACTCCCCCTTCTGGCCTTCCTCCGGGCCCTCCTCCTCTTCCTCCTCCTGACCCTCCCCCTCTTCCTTCTCCTGCCCTTACCCCCTCCTTCTCTTCCCACCCGCCGTCCGTCCTTCCTCCCTCTTCCGGCCCTCCTCCTTCCTCTCCTCTTTCTCTGTTAGACCTCCCTATGCCCCCCGGTTTCCAGTCTTCCCCTTCAACGTCTTCTCCAATTCCTGCTCTTATTTCCCATCGTTAGCCTCTCTTGGCTATATTTTCCACCCACGGTGTTACCTGTATTTTGTAAATATGTTGTATATAGTGTACGTCTTTTCTTCCCTCTTGTACGCGTCTTCTTTTTAATCTTTTTTGTCTTTATAATGTCCATTTTACAATGGAACATTCGTAGTTTTGCAGCACATCGTGTTGATCTTCGTTACCTTATCTCTAGGTTTAGCCCACTTATTATTAGTTTACAAGAATCGCGTTTATCTAATGCCCCCTCCCCAATTCCTTTTTACTCCTATATAAGTTCTCCCCATTCCCAGTATGCTACTTGCCTCCTCGTCCATCTTGATGTCCCAGTGTCTCAGTTAACTATCCGTACCTCTCTTAAATGCACGCTTGCCAGAGTGTTCCTTTCCCGCTGGCTTACAGTAGTTTCCATATACCTTTCCCCCTCGATCCCGCTCGATGTTCCAGAATTAAACAGGATCCTTTCTCTATTACCTCCACCTTTCCTCCTTTTAGGGGATTTTAATTGCAGGCATTACCTGTGGGGTGACTCTACCGTTAATACACGGGGTCGTTCCCTTGAGGCTCTGATTCGTACACACGATTTATTTCTTTTAAACACTGGTTCCTCTACGCATTTTGATAGCGGCACCCGTACCTTCTCATGTATTGACTTGTCTCTGTGTTCCCCTACACTATCCTTGGATTTTACTTGGAAGGTCTTTAATGATTACTGTGCGACTGACCACTTCCCGATTGTCCTCTCCCCTACGTCTTACTCCCCAGTGCCACGCCCTCCCCGTTGGTGTTTCGATCGTGCCGACTGGACATCTTTCGCTGATCTCGCCGTTCCGTCTAATCCGACCCCTGCTTTCCCGGACCCTGATGCCATGCTTACCAGTTTCCTGATGTTTGTGCTCCATGCTGCCTATACTTGTATTCCACGCACTACTCGGAGTATGTCTTCTAAGTGTGTACCGTGGTGGACTGCTCAGTGCACTTCGGCTTTACGCAATAAAAGAGCCAAGTGGAAGAGTTTCCGTCGGAAAAAAGGCTCTCCATATGAGCGGGATGCGTATACTCTTTTCAAACAGGCTAATGCCGTCTTCCGTCGTACAATCCGCTCTGCTAAAAAATCTAGCTGGATGTCGTATGCCTCTACTATCAGATACACCTGTTCCGCGAGTCTGGGCTCGCGTCAGGAAGATTGCAGGGAAACATGCGCCTACGCCGGCCCCTGTCCTCCATACCAACACTGGCATTGTGGGCGATCCGTCTCTGGTGGCCAATATGTTGGGACAACATTTCAGTGATGTTAGCACTGGCTCCCATCTCCCGCCCTCCTTCCAGATGCATAAACGCCGTTCTGAACTTAGGCGACTTGACTTCGTCTTATCATCTGATCAGTTTTTCAATGCCCCCTTCTCCCGGGCTGAGCTTGAGTCTAGCCTGGGAGCCTGTAAGGATACATGTGAAGGCCCTGACGGTGTCCATTACTTGATGCTGAAGCACTTATCTCCACCTGCGCTTGGCTTTCTCTTGTCCATCTACAACCGTCTGTGGTCCACAGGCTTTTTTCCGGCTGGGTGGAGACATACCATCCTTCTCCCATTCCTTAAGCCGGGTAAGTCGGGCCATGCACCAGCAGATTACCGTCCCATTGCCCTGGTCAGTTGTGTCGGCAAATTATTAGAACGCATGGTTCACTCCCGCTTAATGTGGCTCCTGGAATCAAGAAGCATCCTGTCACCTTTTCAATATGGCTTTCGCAAGGGCCGTAGTACTTTGGACCCATTATTGAGATTGGCGACTTCTATCCGCGATGCCTTTTCGGACACTAAGTCGGTTTTAGCTGTATTCTTCGATCTTGAAAAAGCGTATGATACTGCCTGGAAATACAACATCCTTCGTACCCTTTTACGTTCTGGTGTGTCTGGCAACATGGCGGTATTCTTGCAGAACTTTCTCCGTGATCGTACTTTCCGAGTCAAGCTTCAGAATACATTCTCACGAACATACCCCCAACACGACGGTGTCCCACAGGGTTGTGTTCTTAGTACCATCCTTTTTATCCTAGCTATTAATGGTATTATTTCTTCCCTCCCTCTTGGTGTCCGTGCTTCTTTGTATGTGGACGACTTCGCTATTTACGCTGTGGGTTTGGATATCGCTGCCCTACAACATCTCATGCAGCGGGCCATTGATGCAGCTGCGCAGTGGGCTACGGCCCATGGTTTTCGGTTTTCGCCCTCGAAATCTTGTGCCGTCGTCTTCACAAAACGCCATACAGTCCCGCATCCTGTTCTTACGTTGTATAACCGCCCTCTGCCTTACAGGTCCTCAGCTCCATTCTTGGGTCTCATTTTCGATACTCGGTTGACATGGTACCCGCACATTACTTCGTTACTGACCTCCACTACCCGACGGCTTCAACTCTTACAAACCCTTAGCCACTTGTCTTGGGGTGCGGACCGGACGACTCTTCTGCGCCTCCATACAACGCTTATTCTCTCCAAGATCGATTATGGCTGCCAGGTATATGCCTCCGCTGCGCGTACAAACCTTAAGCGCCTAGACTCCCTTCACCATCACGGTCTGCGCTTGTCGCTAGGGGCTTTTCGCTCTACTCCGGTTATTAGCCTTTATGCCGAGTCGGGTGTCCCACCGCTATCATCCAGGCGGGATAAACTGACCCTTCGATGTCATCTTCGCCTTCTGCAACACAGTTCGGCTGGTTTTCCTCCCACGGCTTGCGGCTTAGCCCCATCAGTGTCTGCTACTTCGTTCCCCGGTCGGGTCTCTGCTTTACTGGCCTCCTTCTCTTTTCCCATTCCATCGGTGCTACCCCTCCGACAGTCGGAGTTCCCCCCATGGCTACTCCCTCGCCCTACCGTTTGTACAGCTGCCCTCCCCCCCTCTAAGGCCTCTTCAACCCCACAGTTGCTTTATGCTCAGTTTACGGAACATCTGCTACGCCACTCTTCAGCCGTTCCAGTGTACACTGATGGTTCCAAGACCTCCGCCGGTACAGGGTTTGCGGTTGTGTTCCCGGACCGGACCTTCCAACGTCACATCCAATCATGTGCTAGTGTCTTTACGGCCGAGTTATTTGTTATTTTATTTGCCCTACGTACTATTTTTTGTTCACACCTGCATACCTTTGTTATTTTTAGTGACTCCCTTAGTGCTCTTCAGAGTATTCAGTCTCTTCCCGCTGTTAACCCCTTAGTGCTGGAGATTCAAGAATGGTTGTTCCGCATCGCTACTAAATTGAAGTCCCTGTCTTTCTGTTGGGTCCCGAGTCATGTTGGTGTGCCTGGCAATGAGCGGGTTGATTTTTTCGCCCGCTCTGCTATTACCTCTCACCGACTCGTGCCACGACGTATTCCTGCATCTGATTACTTCCCTCGTGTTACTCAATTACTACGTCAGCGCTGGCAGGACGAATGGACCTCCATGAGGGTGTCTGATGTCAAACTGCGTTCTGTCAAACCTTCCGTCCTCCCTTGGAAGTCTTCCTCTCATCGCAATCGTCGATGGGAGACCGCTCTAGCCCGTCTTCGGCTCGGCCACACCAGGCTCACGCATGGTCATTTGATGTCCTGTGATGTCCCCACGCTCTGTCCTTGCTGCCATATTCCAGTGTCTGTCCAGCATCTCCTGATCGACTGTCCGCGTTTCTCCAATGCCCGACGGCAGGCATTCCCCTTCATATCCTCCCTTAATCGCCCCCTTGTCTTAGCCGATTTGCTCGGAGAGTCCCCCACTTTCTCCCTCCCACATCTTATGCGGTTTCTCCTCCATACCCGTCTCCTTCAGCTTCTTTAATTAGTGTTTCCTAGTCTTCTTCTCCTCTACTCCGTCGTGCGCCCTGCCCCACAACACCTCCGATGTTTGTTTTTTTTTCCACAAAGTTTCTTTTGGTGCCACATAGTCTTTTTAGGCTTGGTGCGAATCCCTATTTTAATAATAATAATTTCCCAGCTATGCTCACTACTGGCTACACTGCCGGCCTCTCGAGAACACAGGGAACATGAGTTAATGGGCGGCGGTAAGCCCTGGGAGTCGGCTGTCTGGCCCGCTGCGCTCCCGGCCATTTGCACTCGATTTTAACCCTTTAAAAGCCTTAATAATGCTCCTAACTTGCTGCAAATTGGTGCACGACTTAAGTCGAGCGCCGCCAATAAGGGGTTAAGGACTCGGGGCTGTTCGGCCAGGCAGCTTAGGGAACAACAACAACAACTATTTCTATAATCTTCAGTCTTCAACAAGCTAAGTTCATTATGTATTGATACTGTATTATGTGAACTTAAAACATGTCATTCATATGAACTAGCCATGTGAGAGAGGACAGGAATTCTACCCATCGAAATCCTATTTCATATTGGTAATTATATTATTTAACTTATTGTCGGGATTGATTCACGTACCAGTGATTGAATAATTTAATTCTATATATATTCCCCACAATAGTGTACAATACAGTAAACTCTCGTTATCTCTGACTAATTAGGGGGAGATCACTTCCGAGAAGTTAGAGTCCGACAAACCCGGCAGCTGCGGGGAGGTTTTACTGGGCGACTGCGGGGAGACACTTAAGATTCTAGGCCTTAAAAATTTTTTTTTAAAATACCCCACTGGCACTTTTTAAAAAAAAATTGTGTTTAACCCGTACAGCCCCAGCGACGCGCCTGACGCGTCGGCGATGTATGTAACGCACAGCCCCAGAGACGCGTCTGACGCGTCACCCTAATTGCGCCGACCGTGACCTCAGGTGTAGCCACTCAAGAGGGCTCAGATTTGTATGGGAACTGTGTACGTATCCCACGCAACCGTGCCGATGGTTGAAAACTCTCAAAGTCCACGTGCGTGCGCGCGAGCGCGCAATAACCTGGTTTTTTGGCATAATTACCTTCAATTTTTTACTCTTGTAAAATCCATTTTCGGGGGCTCTGTAGGACCATTTTTTAAGCTTTTTGAGCGGTTTTTCGTGGTTTTTCCTTCATTCCCAACCCATTCGCTATTGTTTCTGGAATAAAACCATTTTTTGAAAACCGGCCGGGTTCTGGTGCGCAAACATTACAAAACTAGCCGGGGCTCCACGGGTTAAGTGAGATAATTCCCCTCCATAGGTACCTCCAATCACTCCTTCACAAGTGTCAAAAGTCCCCCCCCCCCCCCTCTTCAATTATCACCTATTTTCCCTGTTATTCCCTTAACCTGGGAGCTGCGGGGAGACTCTTAAGAGTTCCCCCGGCGGACTGCGGGAAGACTCTTGAGAGTAAGTAAAATAAAAAATCAACTTTTGACATCGAAAAAAAAAAAAAAAAATTTATTTTTATTTTTTTTTGGCCCCTGGGCCATGCAAAATCTCAGTCCTCTACCTCCCCTCCTTCCCCACTTTCCTCCTCTCCTTCAGTTATCACCTATTTTCCCTATTATTCCCTTATTCTGAGGTATATTTTCGTGCTAACATTAGCGAGTTGCAAGCAGGGTGTTGTCATCACTGATGGCAAGCGAGTGCAAGAGAGAGAGAGAGAGTATCGATCGACTGTGTCTCAGTGGCCTTGGGGGAAATTGGCGGGAAAGCAGTTTGCCTCACCCATACATTATACAACTCGCGGGCTATATCTCCGATTTTGACCATCCAAACGCTGTTTTCACTCGTTTTATTGTTGTTTCAGGTTAATACCTTTATAATCAACCCATAATAGGCGCATATGGATAATTATTAATGCTATTAACCTCTGAAGTGCGCACGGGGGTAAATGAAAACCTCCCCCTGTGCTGACGTATTTGAGGTTTTTCGTCACTAAAATATTCATTGTACCATTAATAGCATTAATAATTATCCATATGCGCCTATTATGGGTTGATTATAAAGGTATTAACCTGAAACAACAATAAAACGAGTGAAAACAGCGTTTGGATGGTCAAAATCGGAGATATAGCCCGCGAGTTGTATAATCTATGGGTGAGGCAAACTCCTTTCCCGCCAATTTCCCCCAAGGCCACTGAGACACAGTCGATCGATACTCTCTCTCTCTCTCTTGCACTCGATGGCCATCAGTGATGACAACACCCTGCTTGCAACTCGCTAATGTTAGCACGAAAATATACCTCAGAATAAGGGAATAATAGGGAAAATAGGTGATAACTGAGGAATAGGAGGAAAGTGGGGAAGGAGGGGAGGTAGAGGACTGAGATTTTGCATGGCCCAGGGGCCAAAAAAAAAAAAAAAAAAAAAAAAAAAAAAAAAAAAATTCGATGTAAAAAGTTGATTTTTAGTTTTACTTACTCCAGAGAGTCTTCTCGCAGTCCGCCGGCCGAACTCTAAAGAGTCTTCCCGCAGTTCCCGGGTTAATGGTACAATGAATATTTTAGTGACGGAAACACCTCAAATACGTCAGCACAGGGGGACGTTTTCAATTACCCCCATGCGCACTTGTTAGGTTAATCATTGGTATATTTTTGTGTCACCATCTCCAGGCCGGTTCCATGGTGTTGTCATGTAACTAGCGAGTGTGTTGCGTAAGGGAGAGACTGGGAGAGTGTGAGGGAGTAAGTCAGTAAGGACCCCAATGGAAATACGCCTAACGGCCTTATTGGGCTATCCTTAGTTGGAATTATGCAAGGCTGGTACATGTCATATTTGTAACAAACTATGTGGTACCAACTCTGTAAATTGCTAACTGAATAAATATTATTATTATTATTATTATTATTATTATTATTATTAAGGCTTCAGCCCTCGAGAGGAGAGGGTGTACGGCCGGCTGGCTCGCATTTGATGAATGAACCGCTCGGTAATAATTCGCGATTTTGACCATCCAAACACTATTCCCACATGTTTTATTGTTGTTACATGTTACTATCTTCATATTAAACGTAAAATAGGCGCATATGGATAAGTATTAATTATATTTATGGTAAATTAACGATTTTAGTGAGGAATTGATCAAAATACTGTACCTGCATAAGAACATAAGAAAATGGGAGTCTGCAGAAAGCCGATTGGCCAAAGCAAGGCAGATCCCTGTCCCACACAACCCCAATTACAAAGCCCAATTATAGGCTCAACACTAATACCCTGAGGATCATCTTACCAAAACGGTTAGAGATTAACGCAGGATTACGGGGGTCTGCAGAGCGCTGATTGGCCCAACCCGGCTGATCCCCCTTCACACCCAACCCTTCTATTCCATATGCTTATCCAATTTTATCTTAAAGCTCCCTACCGTTTTTAATCCCACTATAGCACTTGGTAGTCCATTCCACCCATCTACAACTCTGTTACCAAACCAATATTTGCCTATATCTTTTCTGAAACGAAATTTATCTAATTTGAAACCATTGGTACAAGTTCTTTCGCTATCACTGAGCTTTAGTACATTTGTCATGTCCCCTTTGTTAATCCCACTAACCCACTTGAACACCTCTATCATATCCCCTCTAACTCTGCGTCTCTCTAACGAATGTAAACCTAATTTCTTCAACCTTTCTTCATACGAAAGATTTCTAATATTATGGATTATTTTTGTCATTCTACGCTGTACTCTCTCCAATGAATCTATGTCCATTCTGTAATAAGGACACCAAAATTGGACAGCATAATCCATATGGGGTCTCACTAATGACAAGTAAAGTTTTAAGATAACATCAGCAGTTCTGTTACTCACACTCCTAGAGATGAACCCGAGAATCCTGTTTACCTTATTACGAACGCTTATACACTGTTTTCTAGGCTTCAAATCATTGCTAACAAACACACCTAGATCTTTCTCGCAGTCTGAATTTTCGAATTCTAAATTAGCTAGTTTATATTTAACATTTGTTTGCATCTTCCCTATCTTTAATACCTTGCATTTGTCAATGTTAAACGTCATCTGCCAATTTACTGACCATTCATGTAAGGTATCTAGATCCCTTTGGAGGCACTCTATATCGCTATCTGAATCAATTGATCTCCCCATTTTAGTATCGTCTGCGAATTTACTTATCCTGCTAGTTATACCTAAATCTAGGTCATTTATGTATATAAGAAACAACAGGGGACCTAATACCGATCCCTGGGGGACACCACTTTTGACTGCTCCCCACTCTGACTTGGTACCATTTATGCTGACTCTCTGTTTCCTACCAATTAGCCATGACCTAATCCATCCCAACAACGACCCTCCTATTCCATGTGCCTCAACCTTTCTCATCAATCTCTCATGAGGGACTCTGTCGAAAGCTTTACTGAAATCTAAATATATAATATCATATGACTTGTCACTATCTACTGCTTCATATACCTCTGAGAAAAAGCTAAGCAAATTAGTAAGGCAAGAACGTCCCTGAGTGAATCCATGCTGAGAAGAATTTATTAAGTTAAATATTACTAAGTGGCTTCTAATTTTCCTAGCAATAATAGACTCTAGCAACTTTCCTATGATTGATGTGAGACTAATGGGACGGTAATTGGATGCTATCGATTTATCACCTTTTTTGAAGGTCGGAACTACATTTGCAAGCTTCCAAGCTTCTGGAACTAAACCTGTTTCTAATGACTTGTTAAATAAAAATGCTAATGGCCTACTTAACTCATCTCTGCATTCTTTTAATACTCTAGCATATACCTCGACAGGACCAGGCGATTTTTGAGGTTTCAGTCTGTCAATTTCCTTAAGCACATCATTTCTACTTATACTAACTGTACTTAATATGTTTTCTATACTATCACTATATACCATATTGACTTCTGGAATCTGTGCCAAATTTCCATTAGTGAAAACGGAAAGAAACTGACTATTTAATGTACTGTACTGCACATTTCTAAATCATTTTCTGTTATTTCTCCTATTGAAGTTTTTAGGGGGCCTATTACATCTCTAACTTTATATTTATGTAATGCCCTCGAAAATGTCCCGCACCCACAATAAAACTAACCCGAGTTGACGTCAGGTATAGCGTAAAATAGTCGGAGATGGTAAGTCCAATAAACTCATCACGTGATAACACCACGAGACTATCACCTGGTTCTTAAAAATCGGACTAAGGTTGCTATACTTTTAGTACGTCCGTGGTAGTACAGTGGGTTAGCGCGCGGGCCTGGTGGTGATGGTTGGGTCACTAACCAGGGTTCGAACCCCACCCAAGGCATCTCAAAACCTGTGGGTTTTTAGGGGGGTTAAATTCCCTTCAGAGGTTCGTACCCCGCGCCAGGTACCAGGAAAAGTTGATCCTAAAGGTAGCCTGGGGATATTTCAGGAGACCATGAATTCCCTTCACACCCAGCATAACATTGGCGGCAGCGGTGGTTCTTGATTCGGATAAAAGGTTGCATTACATTACAAGTTTGGAACAGCTAGAACACGAGAACATCATGGCGCAACCTACCCACACTTCCATCCCAAATTATGATCAAACAAATTATGGGATCGAAGTATTCATGGACGTAGTGAAACCCTTACTTGACGTTAGTTATACCACGGACGCACAAAAAATAGCCGTAACAGTACCACACCTGGGAAAAGCCGTTCCCCTGGTGGCCTATCAAGTGCACCCTGACCTCACCTGGAACGAATTTCGCACAATAGTGATTGAAGCCATTAGACCTTCGTTGGGCGCTTTCGTGGCCCACACCCGTATCTTAGACACGAAATTCGAAGGCGATCTAGATACCACAGTGAGTAAGCTTGCCCAAAACATAAAACATTCTTTCCCCACGTTGACCAAAATCCAACAAGAACAGCAAATTCTGGTCAACCTTGTGTCAATATTGCCCTCAGCAGTAACAGACCATTTCCGGGTGCACGATTTCGTCGGATACAGAAAAGACCTCATCACGATCCGACGTATTTTGGCCGTGTGCACAGAAGCACCCACCCAAATCGCTGCAATCAAGAGGTTTCCCACGCGCCCGCAGCAAACCAACCACCAAAACCCCAACAATGCCTCCCCAGCCTCATCTTTCAACAACAGACCCACCTACCCTTCCGGCAAGCCCCAACCCAGTAGACCCCGGTTCCAACCGTCCCAGCCACGCAGAATCTTCAACCGGAACCGCAACTACAACACCTACCAAAGTAAAAACCCTACCTTAGTTATTATCAACCCCTATGATTTCCCTGCCTGTAATGCTCAGTGTGCCCTCCACCAAATTCGTGACTCTGCCAAACCTCGCCCCTCTACCCCTCGCATTTCTGTAAATGAAGAGGAGTGGGGACAAGAGGAAGAAATTGCCCCCCATACCATGACCTCAGACGATACCGAGGAAATCCTGGAAGAGGTAAATACCGACCCCCAGGATTTTTAAAGTATCCCCCGCCCACGATGGGCTCGGCGGGGGACGCCATAACTAGTCGCACTGCCCCCATTTATTACATGGCCAAAATCAAGGACATTCCTGTCCGCTTGCTAATTGACACGGGAGCTGCCAAGTCATGTTTGTTCAAATCTTACTATGAAAAACATCCCCGACGATTTGGCCCTTTGTTAAACACCAAAACAGAACTCATCTCAGCTGCTGATACTTACTTAAATCTCCTAGGAGACACTTTACCCCTATCAGTAACCATTCCTGGCCCCCATGCTTGTTGTTATCACACATTTACAGTATTTTCCTCCAACTGTAAACATTATGATGGTTTCCTTGGACTTGACCTCCTTCAAAAACTAGAGGCCCAGATTGACTGCGGCCAAAGGCTGATCTCATTCAAAAATAAATTCCAGCCCAAAGCCTCTGACAAACCAATCACACAGAAACCCATTCACAAAAAGAAAAAACAACCTCCCCCTCAACAAACCCTGATTCGGGGTTACCAAGTTGCAGCTAGCACTAAGGTGACTCCTAAAACCTCCCCTTGCCCCGAGATCTCTCAAAACCTCACTCAATTCAGTAAAAAAATGCCTCAACAAACGAAAGAAGACAAGTCCAAGCAACTCCCCCTCGGTAATCCCCTCAATTCTCGTAACTCTGTCCAGAATAAATCCTCCCATGTTTTCAGGACAGACTCTGAGATAGGTAACCCTAATTCTATCCAATGTTTATGTACACATGTTTCCAGAGAAAATGCCGACCGATGTACCCAATGTTTCCCCCATGCCCCCAGAAATGTTAACAACCCCAAATCAATACACCAGTCCTACACCAATAACCCATGTTCTACACCTAATTTTTTTCCCACCAACCCTCCGCAGTCCCCCCAGCAAATCCCGTTTTCTAACTCGCTCCCCTCTCACCCTTCTGAACCGCCCGCACGCGCCTGTAACCCCCCCCTCACGCGTGACTCCCCCCAAAGTGATTTCCCCCCCCTCATGCGTACCGAACACCTGCTCACCAGTCGGTCCCCCACCATCATGAGCCCAACCAAACTTTCAACCTCCACCAATTCCCACCAACAAAATTTCCCTTGTGACCGTTTTCAGTCAGTAGCTCCCTTCCACCCCCCCACAATTCACACCCCTAATCAACTTCAAAACCCCACACTTGACTCACCCCCTCATGACAGACAAACCCACCAACCCCAGATAACCTCTAAACAAACAGTTACTGCCACCGACAACGCTCCCCCCACCAACCCTCCGCAGTCCCTCCAACAAATCCCGTTTTCTAACCCCCTCACACCGCGCCCCACTGATCCTCTCACACGCGCCGTTAATTCCCCCCTCACGCGTGACCCCCACCAAAGTGACCTTGCCCCCCTTATAAGTACCAAACACCTGCTCACCAGTCAGTCCCCCACCATCATTAGCCCAGCGGTAGTTCAGGATAAATGCCAAATTCCCCCCCACCATCAAAAATGGGTGAACCTGCGGCCCATACCCCAAACTCACATGGTATTTTCCCCCACTAACACATCCCCCAACCCCCATCGCTACCTCTTACAACCCGCCATCATTCCCGCTCGTATCAACCACATTCTCGTGGCTAATATCTCAGAGGAACCCGACATTACCGAAAGGTCTCATTATAGGAGACCTCGAAACTTTCGATGACCTCCCCATACATTGTAACGACACCCCTACCAGCCTCCAATTGCCCCCTCTTCCTGAGACACTATCTGACCACCAAAAGAACGGCATGTACAACCTACTGCTGGAATTCAGTGACGTCTTTGCCCAACAACCCACCGAAATCGGACAGACGGATGTAGAACAACACATCATTAACACCACAGGCCCCCCCATACGACAACCATCCCGTAGAAAGAACCCCATACAACGTCAGGAAGAGGAACGCCAAGTCCAGGAAATGTTAGAGGCCGGGATTGCCACCCCGTCCATTAGCCCCTGGTCTTCCCCTGTTGTCTTAGTCAAAAAGAAAGATGGGACAACTCGTTTTTGCGTCGATTACAGGAGGTTAAATGACATAACCATTAAAGACGCTACGCCCTTACCCCGCATAGACGATTCCCTTGACTCCCTATACGGATCCAAATGGTTCACTACCCTCGACTTGCAAGCAGGGTATTGGCAAGTGCCTATCAAGGCCGAGGACCAACAGAAAACAGCATTTTCCACTAGTGGTGGCCATCACTATGAATTTAACGTCCTACCTTTTGGCCTCTGTAACGGACCCGCCACTTTCTCCCGTTTGATGGAAACGGTATTACATGGCCTAACCTGGGAAACCTGCCTAGCCTATCTGGACGATATTATTGTGTACTCTCCAACCTGGGAAGAACACCTCTTCAGGTTGAGACAAGTCCTGCAAAGAATCCGAGCCGCCGGGTTGAAATTAAAACCCTCAAAGTGCGTGATTGCCCGGAATAAGGTAGATTTTCTCGGACACGTGATATCTGAACATGGTATTGCGCCAGACCCAAAGAAACTTCAAGCCATACAAAACCAAACCCCACCCACCACGGTTAAAGGAATACGTTCGTTTCTAGGTTTAGCCACGTACTACAGACGTTTCGTCCCCCACTTTGCCACCATAGCCAGACCCCTCCACCAACTTACCCACAAAGACACCCCGTTCGCCTGGACACCTGAAAGAGACCTCGCGTTTAACACTTTGAAGCAAAAGCTAATCCAAGCCCCTATCGTCGTTTTCCCTGACTACCAGAAACCTTTCCGTCTTTATACCGACGTATCTCTGTACGCCATAGGTGCCGTATTATCTCAAATCAGAGATGGAAAGGAACATGTGATAGCGTATGCCAGCTGCACACTCACCCCACCCCAACAAAATTACGCAGCCACCAAGAGAGAGTGCTTAGGGATCATTTGGGCACTCAGCCACTTCCGGTCATTTGTGTTGGGCGCAAAACTCGAAATAATTACCGACCATCAATCTTTACAATGGCTGCGTAGGTGCGAAACCAACTCAGCCATTTTGGTACGTTGGAGAGAGACCCTAGAGGACTACGACTTTACCATACAATATCGTCCCGGCAAACTCCATACTAATGCAGACGCCCTGTCACGTTTGCCAGTACCAAAAGACCCCCCCACCAACCTGGCCGCCTTACAAAACACTCAATTGGTATCTACCCCCACCTCCCAACAGAATGCCCCCCCAGCCCCCTCCCTAATTCAATCTTGGGAAGCACGAATCAGACCCCCCTGGATACCGTTAAACGTCTTCAGGAGACTGACTCGCTGGGGAGATCAACTTGCCACAGACACTGGTCACATAATCTTGGACCCCACCATAGCCCACGACTACATGATTGCCATCCACGAGGGAAACGGCATACACCTTGGACAAAAGAAAATGTTAAAGATCTTCACAGACCAATACTGGACCCCCAACCCCTCCAAAATTGCACAACGAGTGACAGAATCCTGCAAACCGTGTTTATTGGGAAAGGATAGATCACGCACCCCAGGCCCAGCTGGTACCATTTCTGCCAACAAACCGTTCCAAGTCCTATCCCTCGACATCATGGGCCCGTTCCCTTCTTACGCTGGCAACCGCTATATCGTCACATTTGTAGACGTATATTCAAAATTTCTAATAGCCTGCCCAGTTAAAGACCACACAGCCACCACAGTCGCCACACTGCTTGCCACCGAAGTGTTCCCTATATTCGGCCTTCCCCTTGCTCTTCTATCGGACAATGCCCCCGAGTTTAGTGGACACGTTTGGCAACAATTCACCCAACAATGCGGTATCAAGATTAAACACTCATCCCCGTACTGGCCTCAAGGAAATGCTATCTGCGAACGCAGCCATCGCACCATCAACAACCAGTTACGTACAAGAATGATTGCTCTTAATACCTTAGACTGGCCATCACAACTAAAGATGATACAGTGGGGTATGAACACCTGTCCTCGGGAAGACGGTATTTCCCCTCATGAACGTGTTTACGGTGTACCACCCCTGTTACTGCCATTCCACCACCACGCTCACCTTCCCTCCACCACCTCCACAATTGACCCATTGCAACATCTGCAAAACACCCTCCATACCGCCCAGATCTGTCAAGACACCAAAACTGATAACATCGATGACAAAAACCCTTTCGCCATCCATGACACCGTAATGATAGCCAACCTCCCTATCACCAACAAGTTAGGCCCTCGCTATGTCAGACCCTACACCGTAATACAAGTCCCAAATGCCTTTCAAGTCACCATCGACTATCACGGCGTAACTCGCACGCTCCGAACTAGATTCGTCCGAGCGTTTAAACCCCTAAAGCCACAAGACATTACCCCACCCCACACGTCCGACCCTAAATTAAACACCCCTACTCACCCCCTCACTCAGGCTACAAATATTCCCATGCAAACACCTAAGGACCTAAGCCCTCCAACACCGAACCGACAAATCTTTTCTCACCATACCCCCCCAACTAACCTCCACAAACCCCAAGCCCCCAATATCACACCCAGCATTTCATTGGTGGCAGCTAGGGAACGTGACCAGGTAGCTACGTGGAGCACCCGTCACGCGAACCCTATACCAACAATATTGAGATTGCTGAGGTAATACAGCTACGATACCTTACGACCTTAAAATAGGCTAGGGACTAGCCTAGTTAAAGAAGGATGTAATGTAATGCCCTCGAAAATGTCCCGCACCCACAATAATACTAACCCGAGTTGACGTCAGGTATAGCGTAAAATAGTCGGAGATGGTAAGTCCAATAAACTCATCACGTGATAACACCACGAGACTATCACCTGGTTCTTAAAAATCGGACTAAGGTTGCTATACTTTTAGTACGTCCGTGGTAGTACAGTGGGTTAGCGCGCGGGCCTGGTGGTGATGGTTGGGTCACTAACCAGGGTTCGAACCCCACCCAAGGCATCTCAAAACCTGTGGGTTTTTAGGGGGGTTAAATTCCCTTCAGAGGTTCGTACCCCGCGCCAGGTACCAGGAAAAGTTGATCCTAAAGGTAGCCTGGGGATATTTCAGGAGACCATGAATTCCCTTCACACCCAGCATTTCAATTTATATAGTTGGTAAAAAAGCTTTAGGGTTATTTTTTGAGTCACTGGCTATCCTTATTTCATAATTTCTGTTTGTTTTCCTGATTTCCTTTTTGACCTGTCTTGATAGAGTCTGATAGTATATATGTAAATGATTTTCGCCTTTCTTTATTTTTCGATATATTTCTTTCTTTTTTCCTATAAGATCTATTAGCTTATTAGTCATCCATTTTGGTTGGTTCTGCGTCGATCTAAATCTTCTTTTAGGGATATATATATTTTGAGCATTGTGGAGTGAAGCAATAAACTGGCTATATGTAGGTGGCAAGTTTAACTCTGGCATATCCTGACTTAATTGCTTAACAATAGGGTCCACCCTTAAGTCTCTTCTTAGCCCACCATAATCGGCTTTTCTGAAATCTGGGATAAGTGTCGTATTCTCTTTAGCATTCCCTGTCCATTGTATATATATTAAAATAAATAGATTTATGATCGCTATTTCCTAGGTGGTCACCAATCTTTACATTATTTATCATATGTTCATTGTTTCTGAAAACTAAATCAAGAATATTAATACCTCTAGTCGGCGTATCTATGAATTGAAATAAAAAACTATCTTATACTACCTCGATAAACTCTACTGAATCGGAGTCGCCTATTTGGTGCTGCCAATCAATGTTCGGAAAATAAAAATCCCCCATAATGCACACATTGCTAAACCTTGATGCTATTTTAATTTCCTCCCATAACGATGTTCCGCCATTTCTACTCATATTAGGCGGTCTATATATAACTCCAATAACTATGGTCTCACTACCTTCGTTAACCTCTACCCAAACACTTTAATTATCATTATTTAGTCTAATACCTGATTTAATACAGCTTTTTAATGTACTCCTGACAAACACTGCTATACCCCCGCCCCTCCTACTTGTTCGGTCATATTTAAACAAACTATATCCTGGAATATAAAATTCTGCTTAAAAATGCCTAGATTCTGTATTAATCCACGTTTCAGTTAGCGCTATTATGTCTATATTTTCTGTGCTAACGAGTGCTCTAAGTTCGTTCATTTTGTTACATAAACTCCTACAATTTGTATAATATACCCTCAACCTATTACTTTTATTTGCAACTAATTTTCTATTGTGTTTAGCTAACTTATTATTTCCTGTTGAACTACTAGCTCTAGACGGAAATTCTACTCTATCAGTATTCTCATCTTTACTATCAGTTACATGTGTAGTGTTATCGATACTACAATTACACATCACTATATCCGCACTATCTTGACTGATTATTTATATTTTACTCACTGGTTTGTCACATGAAGTACCTGCTCCATATGGAGACAGTACTTTACTTACACACCCAGGTTTTTTTAACGAAACCCCGCAACAATCTTGTCGAGTGAGCTGGCCAAGGTCGAAACTCCTAGTCGAGAGAGATGTACTCCATCCTGGGCATACAGTTCATCCTTACCATAAAAGAGGGACCAGTTATCCAGGAATGGAATAGTATTTGCCTTGCAATACTTCTCCAGCCGGCTATTTACACCAATAGCCCTGGAGGACCATTCCTTCCTTACCCCTCTTCTTAGCAGGATACTGTTTACCACAGGAACTCCACCCTTTTCCTTGATCCTCTCCAACATTTCCTGATACTTGGAGAGCAACTCCTCAGTCCTGCATCTCCATATATCGTTGCTCCCTGCATTGAGGAAGATGATGGGGTCCTCCCCACTCACTTCCAGGACAGCATCTATCTTCTCAGCCACCCTCCCGACTCCGGCACCAGGCACGCAGACAACTTTACCAACCTGAGTGTTTGTTGCCCTGCCAAGGTATCTAACCAATGAATCACTGACAATGAAAACAGACTTAGCTTTTTCCTTTTGTCGGCGTGTAGCAGCAGTTGTTGCAGCAACAGCAGCAGACTCCCCCCCCCCCCCCCTCTCACTGCCTCGATGATCGCCACTTCCTCGCCATCACTCTCATCAGCCAAGGTGCTGAAGTTGTTGTGGGTCTTGAGTGGCTGCCTTTTCAGCTTGCAGGCCGTTGCACTAGTTGACACCACTTTCCAAGGGGCTTCACGATCCCTGGGAACACTTCCGGTAGCCTCACACTTCTTCTCCGCCATAGCTAGTCTCAAGGTCAAATTTTCATCTTTGAGACACTGAATCTCCTGCTCCACACTCTCCAGTCTGTCTTGCAAAGCAAGACAAAGACAAAGCTGGAGAGTATGGGAGGAGACAGCAGACTCATCAACAACAGCCATCACTAAGAAAGTTCACTAGGACCTCACTAAGGGTAAACCGGTACACTAGCAGTCACTGGGGACGTCCGCACTGGTCAAGGGTCAGAGGGCAACTGACACACAACTGATACGCACAGGGGTATGGTGTATACTACAGGGGCTGCGGACTTTACGAGTTAACCTAAGAAGTGCACATGGGGGGTATGAGACACCACACTCCTGTGCTGACGTATTTGAGCTGTTCCCATCACTTACATCGTTATTTTACCATAAATAGCATTAATATTTATCCATGTGCACCTATTATAGGTTGATTATAAAGGTATTAACCTGTTACAACAATAAAACAAGTGGAAACAGTGTTTGGATGGTCAAAATCGGCGATACAGGCCGGGAGTTACATAATGTATGTGTAATGCCCTCGAAAATGTCCCGCACCCACAATAATACTAACCCGAGTTGACGTCAGGTATAGCGTAAAATAGTCGTAGATGGTAAGTCCAATAAACTCGTCTCGAGAGACTATCACCGTGGTTCGAAAATAGTCGTAGATGGTAAGTCCAATAAACTCATCTCGAGAGACCATCACCGTGGTTCTTAAAAATCGGACTAAGGTTGCTATACTTTTAGTACGTCCGTGGTAGTACAGTGGGTTAGCGCGCGGGCCTGGTGGTGATGGTTGGGTCACTAACCAGGGTTCGAACCCCACCCAAGGCATCTCAAAACCTGTGGGTTTTTAGGGGGGTTAAATTCCCTTCAGAGGTTCGTACCCCGCGCCAGGTACCAGGAAAAGTTGATCCTAAAGGTAGCCTGGGGATATTTCAGGAGACCATGAATTCCCTTCACACCCGGCATTTCATTGGTGGCAGCTAGGGAACGTGACCAGGTAGCTACGTGGAGCACCCGTCACGCGAACCCTATACCAACAATATTGAGATTGCTGAGGTAATACAGCTACGATACCTTACGACCTTAAAATAGGCTAGGGACTAGCCTAGTTAAAGAAGGATGTAATGCCCTCGAAAATGTCCCGCACCCACAATAATACTAACCCGAGTTGACGTCAGGTATAGCGTAAAATAGTCGTAGATGGTAAGTCCAATAAACTCGTCTCGAGAGACTATCACCGTGGTTCGAAAATAGTCGTAGATGGTAAGTCCAATAAACTCATCTCGAGAGACCATCACCGTGGTTCTTAAAAATCGGACTAAGGTTGCTATATCTGACGTCAACTCGGGTTAGTATTATTGTGGGTGCGGGACATTTTCGAGGGCATTACAATAGTCTCTCGAGACGAGTTTATTGGACTTACCATCTACGACTATTTTACGCTATACCTGACGTCAACTCGGGTTAGTATTATTGTGGGTGCGGGACATTTTCGAGGGCATTACACCACATTCCTTTTTAGTTAGGCTAGTCCCTAGCCTCGTAAGGTCGTAGGGTATCGTAGCCTTTTTACCTTAGCCATCTCAATTCTTGGTATAGGGTTCGCGTGACGGGTGCTCCACGTAGCTACCTGGTCACGTTCCCTAGCTGCCACCAATGAAATGCTGGGTGTGAAGGGAATTCATGGTCTCCTGAAATATCCCCAGGCTACCTTTTAGGATCAACTTTTCCTGGTACCTGGCGCGGGGTACGAACCTCTGAAGGGAATTTAACCCCCCTAAAAACCCACAGGTTTTGAGATGCCTTGGGTGGGGTTCGAACCCTGGTTAGTGACCCAACCATCACCACCAGGCCCGCGCGCTAACCCACTGTACTACCACGGACGTACTAAAAGTATAGCAACCTTAGTCCGATTTTTAAGAACCAGGTGATAGTCTCGTGGTGTTATCACGTGATGAGTTTATTGGACTTACCATCTCCGACTATTTTACGCTATACCTGACGTCAACTCGGGTTAGTATTATTGTGGGTGCGGGACATTTTCGAGGGCATTACAACTATCACTGTGGTTCGAAAATAGTCGTAGATGGTAAGTCCAATAAACTCATCTCGAGAGACCATCACCGTGGTTCTTAAAAATCGGACTAAGGTTGCTATACTTTTGCACGTCCGTGGTAGTACAGTGGGTTAGCGCGCGGGCCTGGTGGTGATGGTGGTGCGTCACTAACCAGGGTTCGAACCCCACCCAAGGCATCTCAAAACCTGTGGGTTTTTAGGGGGGTTAAATTCCCTTCAGAGGTTCGTACCCCGCGCCAGGTACCAGGAAAGGTTGATCCTAAAGGTAGCCTGGGGATAAATTCCCATTCCTATTTAACCTGGAAAAACCTAGCATTTCATTAATGAAATGCTGGGTGTGAAGGGAATTCATGGTCTCCTGAAATATCCCCAGGCTACCTTTTAGGATCAACTTTTCCTGGTACCTGGCGCGGGGTACGAACCTCTGAAGGGAATTTAACCCCCCTAAAAACCCACAGGTTTTGAGATGCCTTGGGTGGGGTTCGAACCCTGGTTAGTGACCCAACCATCACCACCAGGCCCGCGCGCTAACCCACTGTACTACCACGGACGTACTAAAAGTATAGCAACCTTAGTCCGATTTTTAAGAACCAGGTGATAGTCTCGTGGTGTTATCACGTGATGAGTTTATTGGACTTACCATCTCCGACTATTTTACGCTATACCTGACGTCAACTCGGGTTAGTATTATTGTGGGTGCGGGACATTTTCGAGGGCATTACATTTAAAGGGAATTCATGGTCTCCTGAAATATCCCCAGGCTACCTTTTAGGATCAACTTTTCCTGGTACCTGGCGCGGGGTACGAACCTCTGAAGGGAATTTAACCCCCCTAAAAACCCACAGGTTTTGAGATGCCTTGGGTGGGGTTCGAACCCTGGTTAGTGACCCAACCATCACCACCAGGCCCGCGCGCTAACCCACTGTACTACCACGGACGTACTAAAAGTATAGCAACCTTAGTCCGATTTTTAAGAACCAGGTGATAGTCTCGTGGTGTTATCACGTGATGAGTTTATTGGTAAAATGCCCCAGAACAAGAAGCCCACCACAGAAGCCACGAGCGAACACCGCACAGAAACACCCGGAAGAAAGGTCCACAGAACGAAAGGACCAGCTGACCGAGCCAGCCAATTCAGACAGGCCCAAGCCCGCAGGGCTAAACAGCTTTTGGCTGCACCCAGTTTTCCTTTTTCTAAACTGACCATTTTTCCACACCTCACGTACACTAACCCCCTCGTGTCCTACACTCCTAACTACAAAGATGATGAACAGGAATATACATTCATATTAAAAACAACCATGCCCTGTCCCGACGTTGAGCCAATGCCAACACATCAGACAGCCATAATATTTATGTATGTTCTTACATCCGAGAAGTAGATTTTATATATATCTTAGAAGTTAAAACACCCACGTTTGTTCCTAGACCTCTTATATCATTTTCCATGACTAGTACAGATATATGTAACCCGTCCCCACTGCCCAGTCGCCCCTTGCATTTGTTCCTCTAGTAACTAAGTCTATAATATTAACTGCCACCAGCATTGATACGACATGGCGGCACTGTCCTTGCTACAAAGATGATGAACAGGAATATACATTCATATTAAAAACAACCATGCCCTGTCCCGACGTTGAGCCAATGCCAACACATCAGACAGCCATAATATTTATGTATGTTCTTACATCCGAGAAGTAGATTTTATATATATTTTAGAAGTTAAAACACCCACGATTGTCCCTAGACCTCTTCTATCATTTTCCATGACGAGTATAGATATATGTAACCCGTGCTCAGTCGCCCCTTGCATTGTTCCTCTAGTAACTAAGTCTATAATATTAACTGCCACCAGCATTGATACGACATAGCGGCACTGTCCTTGCTACAAAGATGATGAACAGGAATATACATTCATATTAAAAACAACCATGCCCTGTCCCGACGTTGAGCCAATGCCAACACATCAGACAGCCATAATTATATCTATGTATGTTCTTGCATCCGAGAAGTAGATGTTATATATTTTAGAAGTTAAAACACCCACGATTGTCCCTAGACCTCTTATATCATTTTCCATGACTAGTATAGATATATGTAACCCGTGCTCAGTCGCCCCTTGCATTGTTCCTCTAGTAACTAAGTATTAATATTAACATTCCCTAACATCTTGTCTTGCCAGACTAAGCTTTATGAAGACCCATCGCCCCATAAATCTATGTATGCAATCCTTAGGTTAAGTATTTTTATCCGCCATTGTGTTCACCTTTTTCCATTTACTTTCCACAATTGTCATACGTCTTCCCCTTGCCTCCTTCGTATCCACAGCCCACACTACGCCAATTTACTTCGTGTCTTACACCTCTTACCCCAACCAGAGATTGTATAAGATAACCTGGTTACCAGTATCTGTCATAAGTACCCCGAAACAATAACTAAGTACCCCTACGAACTGCCGCTTTTGTTGGTATTTATATTTATATTTAATAGAAAACGCAGTTCCCAGGACCAACTAATAGTATCCATAACCCTCGGACTGATCACATAACTCTATCTTTTCCAGACTCATATACCACCCCATAGTTGCATTCCCCGGTAGCATATTTTGGCTAACGTATTCTACTGCCTTTTCAAACTTTCCATATCAAGTGTAGCCTAATGCCACCCCCACGCCCAGGGACCTTAGGGGCAAAATTTCCCTGTAGCCCTTGAACTCTCCCCCCCTCTCAGTAAGAATTCCCGCGCTTCTCGACTCTTGTCCGACCTAGCCTCTCTCTCATACCTCTTGAAGATCCTTGAATTGTCCGTTGCTAACGCTCTCCAACCTTTTATATATATACTCCTATCCAGCCTACCTTCACTTAGTAGGCCAGAACAACATTAGAACTTTACTAGCCCCTTGCATGCCATCTATTCTCTTACAACACATTCACAACCCTGCACCCAATGGTCGTCGGTGCGAGGCTAGCCGCCCCGCCAGTTACTAACTTCTATTGCCATACTTCCAGATAAATGTGGCAGAGTTAGCAACCCAGTCTCCACCACATCCAGCAAACTCTACAATTAACAACCAGCCGAGTAAAACCAGCTAGCTAAGGCACCTTCGGTTTTGGTATTAAAGACACCCACATCTGTCTCATACACAGAGGGTTATTATAAACACTGGTGATATGGCAAGCCCCTAGCCACAGCCGCCGGACGACGATCACAGAGAGAGTGCGCCCAGCTCCCCCTTTTGGCCCACCCGAGGAGGGAGACCCCCACCCCCGCGGAGGTATACCTGGCCCCTGTTTTGACTTTCGAGTCATTGCCAGGTAGCACAGGAATTCTTCCTATCAATGAACTAACCATGAATGACTAACACCTTTACTAACCTCTATTAACTCACAATAAACCATTTACCTTTCTTGCATGCTCTGATCACTAAATTAGCACCTCAGATATACCATAGAATGAAGATTGAACAATCTAGAGAGACGTTCCTATCACAGCTGTCCCCATCCTCCTCGCAAAGTAGATCCAGTCTCTCTCCCCTAAATACGTCCAGTATAGCCAAAATAGTACCTCTTACTAAGGCTCAGTTATATGAAATATAAAGGCTTTCCTATAGCCCTGTGCCACAACAGTAAATACCATCTTACCTAGTCTCCATTTCTATTGAGAGCTCAATTAAGTTCATAAGACTCTAGATCCCTACTGTCTACAGGGTCCAGAACCGAGCCTATAAATCTAACTCCCGCCCCCAGTCAAATCAGTTGAAAGCTAGACACCAACCAGGGGTCACTACCCTGCAGTTAACCTCTAGCTCTGCCCTTGTGTTGTTCCGGAGTGAGATCCCAGAACCGGCAGACTCCGTGGCAGATTTGGATGGAAGGACCTGCCCACGTATTTAAGAACTTCACACATATGGACACCCTGGACGGCCGCGGAACCAGTCGTTAGCCCCCAACATCATGGACGCAAGATAACCAGGACCAGACCCATCAGATACTACCCAAGATTCTCTTTAGCAGTACTACATCTTACTGTGCTGTTTAGAGATTTCACTAATTAAATATTTCTACGAAGTGGCTAAGACCTTGCCCAGTGTAATACAGACTTAACCATTCCATTTGGGACGTACTAAGCGATCAGTGCTCATTAATTAACAGGCGACCTTGACTCTCGTAATTACCTTATTCAGATATTAAAACTCTAGTGATATCTAACGTTCGCCCACTGATTTGCGTTCTATGTATTTCTGAAACAAGGATATAAAACTTAGATCAGTACCCCTCTGAGGTTACAATAGAATTCCCGTGCTCTAAAATACGCGTGTCTAATCTAGTCTGTGAACTACTACTTGTGCACCAGAGCTACCAGTAATAAATCTAACAGTGAATAGGAATCTACAAGTAACATGATGGTCTTCGGTATATAAACCTGTTAAATCAAAGCCAGTGATCAGAAGATTAATACCTGAACGTTGGAAGTGGGAGACTAGGCTCCATCCAGATCCACTTATGCTAGTGTTGTTCCATTCTATTATATTGTCTTACACAAGTATTCTGCAGTGGTATATTAATAAACGTGATCGTGTAACTTGCTACCGTGTGTTTCTTTGTGTTCTCTATTCCTCATATCTTGTATTGTGCATGCAGCCTTCTATACCCAGTCAATTAGAACTCACATTACCCAAGTTAAACCTGTAGAAAAACAGGGCATAACATTGGCGGCAGCGGTGGTTCTTGATTCGGATATAAGGTTGCATTACACTGCAAGTTTGGAACAGTAGAAGCATGGCAACAGGTCGAAATCTTCAGCCACTCGCACATATTCCCAAGTATGATTTAAACACGTATGATATCACCAGTTACTTAGACATAATAAAGCCAGTATACGATGTGGTATTTTATAATGACCGCGAAAAAATCGCCTGGGGAATTTTGCATATTATACAGTTGGGAGAAGCCGTTTCCCAACTTGTTGATAAGCCTACCTTTAAAGAATTTATCCACCAAATGGTGGCACAGAATACGCCAGAGAGTACCTGGAACCAGTTTCGATCCTTCGTGATCCGGACCTTAGATCCACTTTTGGGTTCCCCCGTCGCCCCCAAAATAATAAAAGTCGACGAGATCAAGTATGAAGGGG
>JBAKBP010016219.1:0-52582 GCA_037953745.1 Lithodes maja
CTCCGCATCACCACCTATCTGCTTGTCTGCTCTAAAAGAGACTGACAGAAAAAGTTTTTGGTATTCTGATAAGTAGTATTTTTTCTCGTTTATACCAATTCATATTATACACAATATATAATTATTCATTAGTCTATTGCACTACCTCTACCACTTTTCCTTTTTATCTCCCGTCTGTTTATCATCATTACCATCACATCATCAACATTATTATAAATATTATTACTGGTCCAACATCTATCTATCTATTGCCTGACGCCGTGATCCCCGAAGGGGTGGCCACGAACGAACCGCCCCCAATGCACCTCTGTCCCCAGTTAGTCGACGCCCCTCCCCCAACCAGCACCGCCTTCGTTCATGTACTTCCTCACTCCATCCTTCCAACATATTATAGCCCCCAAAAGACATTGACAGACTTTGTATCTCACCATGATGCGAGGTCGGCGGCTTCTCGAGATTGTGTTTGTGGTAAAAAGGGGCAATATAGTGGCCATGTCTTGTATCTTTATCAATATAGTGGCCATGTCTTGTATCTTTATCAATATAGGTGGCCATGTCTTGTATCTTTATCAATATAGGTGGCCATGTCTTATATCTTTATCAATATAGGTGGCCATGTCTTGTATCTTTATCAATATAGGTGGCCATGTCTTGTATCTTTATCAATATAGGTGGCCATGTCTTGTATCTTTATCAATATAGGTGGCCATGTCTTGTATCTTTATCAATATAGGTGGCCATGCCTTGTATCTTTATCAATATAGGTGGCCATGTCTTGTATCTTTATCAATATAGGTGGCCATGTCTTGTATCTTTATCAATATAGGTGGCCATGTCTTGTATCTTTATCAATATAGGTGGCCATGTCTTGTATCTTTATCAATATAGGTGGCCATGTCTTGTATCTTTATCAATATAGGTGGCCATGTCTTGTATCTTTATCACTAACTCGATGAATGTTGTTATTCAAAATGTCAGTCAAGAAAGCAGGTGGCGGTGACTGATATGCCATAAACAACGTTCGGTTCTTTAACACTTTCTATAATAGCGACATATTTGATTATTGTATTCTAGCAATATTTAGGCTGTTAAGTGCTTGTTATATTGCCTGTTTATTCAGTTTAACTAGGGCCTCCTACTTAAACTTAATATAATCATCTGATAGTAGCCAGTTTACAGTTAAAGAGACAGCATCGGTACTAAAAGAGTTCAGAGCGATTTGCCTCGACTATAACCGCCCATTATGGTTGGACAGTTTGTGTGTTAAACTTATATTCTAGTTTTTTAAACCAATCCGAAAAATGCCGGAAAAATGTTGTCCATCGAAATTTGACGATAACAGCTGTCTTTTGATGCGCATTTATATGTTCAATGTAGGATGGACGGAAGCAGGTACAAAATAACAATTAAACTCTAAAGCTTTCTCACTCAGTCCATCTGTCCCTCATCCTATCACTTAAACTGTCTCATAATCCGTATGTCCAGACATTTTGACTTAAACAAACCTTGAATCTGGCTCTTTGCCACTCATTTAATTGGAAGGAGGTGAGTAACACTTGTCACAGGTAAATTTGCCTTTGACACCTTCGTATACTGTACCGTACATAGCACAAAACAAAATATAACATGTAAATAGATAAATAATAATTATATATATATATATATATATATATATATATATATATATATATATATATATATATATATATATATATATATATATTCAGGCGGATGAATCAGTTACATAACAAATAATCTAAGGTGGGTTATGGTAGGATTAGATTGGTCATGTTAGGTTTTGTTAGGTTAAGATATAATATTTAATTAGGTTCGGTCATATTTAGTTATAGAGGGTGGCTGTTATGGTTGAGACTAATTAGGAATGTGGCCTTTTTTATTATAACCGGATTGACACCTTCCTTCCTTACCTTCTTAAAAAGATGAAGAGCGTTGTGTATGGGATTCATCAGTGGTTACAATATTAACACTTGTTTATTTAATTGTGCTTAAAGTAAATTCAAGTTATGTAAATATATACTTAACTAATAATATATAAATCCATTGATCAATCTTTGAAACGGACCCAAATTGAACTTACATTTATCAGATTATTACCAAGTGGTATTTTGTATGCTACTATCTACGCTCTCTCTCTCTCTCTGTATTTTTGTCAGTCTTCCCTTTCATATATATATAATTTATATATAATAATGCGTATAATCTTTACTATTATGAAGGTGAAGTATCCTTGTATTTACGCTGGGAAATGCATCCACAAATATGTAATGCATTGGAATTATTTCTTCATAATGGATGTATTCAGGTTCTGCATATGATAATAATGTTCATGGCTACATGACGTCATGGCATAGTGATTATCCAAGCTGAGTCGTTAACCCCCATGTTCTATATTCGAATCCTGACCGGTTTTATGTATGTACGCATGTGTATTTGTGTTAATACTATATACTGTATAATGCATGTAGTATATCTCACAAATGCACATAAGTTTTATAAATATAGGTTTCTATCCTCACTCAGGATAGAACCACGGACAGTCAAGACGATAGTCCAACACGGCTAGCTTAGTTAACTATTTCCTATTTACATTTAGGAGATGGGAAATCGTACTTGGAGGAAATATTACATTCCGTATTATATAAAGTCGTAGGACTTATTTTCCAGAGTACACTTACAAGGGATTTTTACAACTAAGCCCACACAACTCGGGTTGAATTGCTATAATTATATTCTCTTCCGGGCAATTCAATTATACCCTACTTGCGTGCACCTAGTTGTAAAAATACCTCTTATGTGTATTCTGGAAAATGGGTCTTACGATTTCCAAGGACATCATTTGAGAAGCGAATTTATCTGTCCAAACTTTCTCCTTCATCCTCCATTCCGTAAAGATGAAGAACTTTTTCCCGTAACTTTTTCTTCCACAACGTGTTCGAATATTTTCTAAGATTTATGTCTCCTATAATTAACGGCCTTCAGTCTATACTTGATTTATTTTCTCTCTTGGCGGTGAGTTTAATCCCCCAGCAGTTGATGACTAGATACTTAAGGGGAGATCTCCACTTGAGGGATTTTTTTCTTGAGCCCTTTCTCCCTCATGTTTAGCCCCATTGCTTTTGATATTATAAAACGTTTGCCCGATTAGTTTAGCGATTTTAAGAACTTTCACCCCATATTAAGACCTTTCGTGCAATTCAGGTGTCGATTTTATCCTGGCGAGCGATAGCGAGCCTGTAATTTAAGAGGAACCGGCCTTTGGCCGGGACATTTTTCTACCGAAAAATGTACAAATTTATCTTGAAAGGGACTCAAGGGGGTGTAATTTTAAGCTTGATGGAGGTCTAAGGAACAAACTAAATACCTCCCCTTAATGGAACAATATGAAACTGCTAAGTCTTTGCACATCGTATTATAGACAGGTTTCCACAATGAACACCATATTTGGCTATACCAACTTTGTAATACCGGAGCAATGAATTAAGATGAGGGGAGTCTGTTTCTCGCCAGCTTTAAAGGGGGTCACCTGCTTTTTTTTCTCTCTGTTCTCTTTCGCTGGTTTCTATCCATTTGGCCCAATTCAGCCTACTGTTTTCGGACGTTTATCCCCACCCAGGTGTCAATTTCTTCCTGGCGAGCGAAAGCGAGCCAGCATTGTATGGAGAAATCCGACTTCGCCGGAGAAATTTTTCTATCGAAAATTTTACAAATTTAGCCTGATGTCAAAAACATATTAAAGAATATTAAGGAAACATTCGACACCTGGATGGAGATAAACGTCTTAAAACAGTAGGCTGAATGGGGCCGAATAGATACAAGCCATAGAGAGAGAGAAAAGGATAGAGAAAAGCAGGTGACCCCCCCTTAATGAAACAGACTATAGTTACAGATGGCAGTGCAAGATAGTGTCGATAGTGTCAAAAATGCTCCCAGAAATAATCTACGGGAAAAATTTGCTGTCAAAATCCCTCGGGTAATAATAATAATAATAGTTCTTAAAGCTAGCACATGCTAAGCTAGCTAAGGATAGCTCAATAAGGCCGATTAGGCGTATTTCCATTGGGGTCCTGTACTACTACCCCATCCCTTTGCTCATGAGGGATGGTAACGACTCAGTGCTTGTGAAAAATCTTTAATGCGCCGAGCGTGGGCGCGAACCCGGGCCTTCTGGGTGGAAGTCCGAGACGCTAGTCACTACACCAAGCGAGCCGCTTAAAACTCTGACAGGGAATGTTATCACAGTCAAGGTTCTTGGAGTCGTGAGTTCTGAGATCTTGGATAAATGTCAATTATCAAATAGTTTCCCCCTTAACCCGTGGAGCCCCGGCTAGTTTTGTAATGTTTGTTCACCAGAACCCGGCCGGTTTTCAAAAAATGGTTTTATTCCAGAAACCATAGCGAATGGGTTAGGAATGAAGGAAAAACCACGAAAAACCACTTAAAAAATGGTCCTACAGAGCCCCCGAAAACGTATTTTACAAGAGTAAAAAATTGAAGGCAATTACCCCCAAAAAATAGGTTATTGTGCGCTCACGCGCACGCATGTGGACTTTGAGAGTTTTCAACCATCGGCACGGTTACGTGGGATACGTACACAGTTCCCATACAAATCTGAGCCCTCTTGAGTGGCTACACCTAAGGTTACGGTCGGCGCAATTAGGGCGACGCGTCAGGCGCGTCTCTGGGGCTGTGCGTTACATACATCGCCGACGCGTCAGACGCGTCGCTGGGGCTGTACGGGTTAACATGTATCTTTGTTATCAAAATGTTTCCATGGTGCTGTTTTTGTGTATATGCTGTTGGGTACAATATATTAGTTGAGGCTTAGCGAATTAAGTGCGATTTTTTTTTTTTTTTTTTTTTTTTTTTTTTTTTTTTTTTCAAAATTCACTACGGTAGTGGTGGTGTGAGTAACACTAACACACAAGGCCTATACTGTTCCCCGTCATTTTCAAATAATGTACATTCATGCTGTTATTAAATTCCAAACTTGTTAAATATAGGCATCCAGCTACTTAGCCCTATTTGGTCCAAGGAGGGTCTTTTTGGACTCCCTCCCCCCCTGTTTCGCTCCATAAATTTGGAGATTTGAAGATGTTTCACCCCATTCAGGTGTCGAATTTGTTTCTGGGCTAATAATAGCGAGTTTATAACTTGGCAAAAAGCGACCTTCGGCCGGGACATCGTTCTGTAGAAAAATTTACAATGTTAACTTGATGGTGGTCTGGATGGCCAAGTTTTAGTTTGAAGGAAGTCTGGGAAGGCGCTTTTGTTAGCCTGGGGAGCAAGCAAACATACATGACTCGAAACAAATGGTAAACAAAACCCTTTATATTACCGGTACTTAAGCATAATTATTATGTTCCTTCCAACAACCAACAATACTCCTAAAATCGATTAATTAAATTTACAAACACGTGTGGCAGTCCGTGGACTCGAACCCAGGATGCTCACACCGAAAATCAACACCTTATACATCGCACCACGAAGACAGTTAAAGGTTGGTGGACACTGCCTACGATTTATTATGCAACTTCGAATCCTGCATATCAATCTAAGCATGTACACACATCCCAACTGCAACTCACATAGGCTATGCATATGTGAATGGAAAGAGCAATTAATGGGGCCTTAACCACTTAGGGAAGTCCTCTCGATAAATTACTCCTGAACCAATATCAATTATTATGTTCCTTCCAACAACCAACAATACTCCTAAAATCGATTAATGAAATTTACAAACACATGTGGCAGTCAGTGGACTCGAACCCAGGATGCTCACACCGAAAATCAACACCTTATACATCGCACCACGAAGACAGTTAAAGGAATAACCCCCACACCGTCGGATCCCAGTGTTGGGGAATATCACACGAACGCTTTCTTCTTTATACTATACTATGCTATCAGCGCTGTTCTGGGAGTTCATATGATAAGCAGTTTCAATAATATCACACTAACGCTTTCTTCTTCATATTATACTATGCTATCAGCGCTGTTCTGGGAGTTCATATGATAAGCAGTTTCAATAATATCACACGAACGCTTTCTTCTTTATATTATACTATGCTATCAGCTCTGTTCTGGGAGTTGTTGTTGTTGTTCCCTAAGCTGCCTGGCCGAACAGCCCCAAGTCCCTGAGGAAGGCCATGGCCATGATCGGGCTTTCCCACAGAGCTCTCATTGAGTGTAAATTGTGTTGTTGGCGTAAGTGGTTGTGTGAAATGCAGTCTTCTATGATGTGTTTAATGGTATGGGGTGCTGTGTTACATCCCGGGCAGGCGTCGACAACGGAGTCATCCAGTCTCTTCTGATAGCTCAGGAGAGCTGGATGGTGTCCGCATCTCAGCCTGGCCAGGTGGACTCTGTCCTCGCGAGGAAGGGAGGATTCGGAAGGATGGATTTCGGGAGGTCGTGCATGCAGCTGCGTGTTGTCTGTGAGTGAGTGGATGGATCGGTGAGAGATATGAGTATGGATGTGCTTCTGGAAATTGGTTCGGGGTGGGCAGGGAGGGAGAGAGGACAATAATAGTGCGTGATACCGTGTGCTGGGTGTTGTTTTGATATTTTTTGGTGTCTGTGGGTGTGTTGCCATGTAGTTTAGTGGGTGGTCTTGGTTCGTGGAGGCTGCTGCCAGGAATTGAGTGCCTCTCATGTCCAGATGGTCTTTGACTTTGAGGATTTTGGTTTCTTGATGTAGGTGATCTGTGGGTGCAATAGCTGTGCAGCCTGTAATGATCTTCAGGGCTTTGTTTTGAATAGTCTGTAAGGTCTTCTGATGTGTTTCAGCTAGGTTAGAAGCCCAGGCTGGGCTTGCGTATTCCATCACTGATCTTATGTATTGTTTATATACTGTGATGGTAGTTTATTTGTTGTTTCCAAATCTTGTGTGAGTAAGTGACCCGAGGGCGTTAAGTCTGGGTGTCAGTTTCTTTTTAATGTTTGTGGTGTGCTGTTTGAATGTCATATGAGTATCATATGTTACTCCTATGATTTTGGGTGTGTGTGTATGTGTTAGGGGTGTGTTGTTTATGGTGAGTTGAGGGATGTATTCATGTTCTCCTGTCCAGCTTGTGAGCAGGGTTGCGGTGGATTTGGCTGGGGCTAGATTAAGTCTGTTTGTAGTGCACCAGCCATGTAGTGTGTTGAGATAGGGTTGAAGGAGATCTGTTGCTCTTTTTGGATCATGGTGTGTGCATGTGAGTGTTATGTCATCTGCATAGGAGGCTAAGTTTATTTGGGGCGTATTGGGTGTAGTTATATCGTGCATGTACAGATTGAAGAGTACGGGCGATAGGACGGATCCTTGTGGGACTCCGTTTGGAAAGTTTCTGATTTTAGATGACTGACCGGCAATAGATACGTGTGCACATCTGCCTGCTAGGAACTTGGCCAGCCACCTTTTTGTGTTGTCCATGTTTGTGTTGTAGATTTTGTTTGTTAGGTTGTGGCGGGGGATGGCATCGAAGGCTTTACTAATGTCGAGTGTGGCTAATAGTGATCTGTGTGGTGGTCTAGCTGAGTTGATGCCGTCAAAAGCTCTTTGTGTAAGGTCTGTGAGAAGAGTGTTTGTGGAGTGCAGTGGCCTAAAGCCATGTTGTGTTGGAGCTAGGGGTAGGTCAGGTGTAATTAGTTGTAATACTAGGCGTTCCATGACTTTGGGGGGAGCAAAGGAGTGTGATCGGGCGGTGCGAGGAGGGTAGCGTGGGGTCTTTGGTGGGTTTGGGGAATGTGATGATGATACCATGCTTCCAAATGTCTGGTATTGTGTTGTGTGAATAGCTGTAGTTTGATATGTTAGTGAGTGCTTGTATGCCTTGTGGTCCCAGGTGTCTGAGGTGTATGTTGCTTATGTTGTCTAGGCCACAGGCGGGTGAGTGCTTGAGATTGTTGATGATATGCTTTGTCTGGTGATTGGTGAAGGGTGTATAGTCAGGGTCTGTGGGGAATTGTCTCTTACGTCGGATGACACGTCGGTCGTCTTTGTGAGGTTTTAGGTGGCTGACATGTGAGAAGTGATTGATGAGAGTGTTTGCTTGTTGTTTACATGAAGGAGTAGAGTCTGTTGTTGTGATTGCAGGATGTGATTGTGTTGTGTTGCTGTTGGAAAGTGTGATGCTGTTTAGTGTTTTGTAGAGTTTTTTGGGATTTGTTTTGTGATAAAGTGTTTGTAGGAAGTTATTCCAATTTAGTTTTTGTTCTTTTTGTTGTTCACCAAGCGGCTCGCTTGGTGTAGTGACTAGCGTCTCGGACTTCCACCCAGAAGGCCCGGGTTCGCGCCCACGCTCGGCGCATTATAGATTTTTCACAAGCACTGAGTCGTTACCATCCCTCATGAGCAAAGGGATGGGGTAGTAGTACAGGACCCCAATGGAAATACGCCTAATCGGCTTTATTGAGCTATCTTTAGCTAGCTTAGCATGCGCTAGCTTTAAGAACTATTATTATTGTTATTATAAGTTTGGGTGTTGAGTGCTTGAATTTGTTGTGTGATGTCTTGTGTGTGGGGTGCTGGGGAGTGTTTCAGTATGTCGCGTTGTCTGATGAGGTTTTGAATTTCTGGTGTGAAGTTGGGGTTGTCTTTTTCTGTTACCTCTTGGAATGTGTTTCTTGTCAGCGTTTTGGATAGTTTTATTGAGTATGTGTACAGCATTGTTGATGTTAGTGATGGGTGTACTGTTTAGAGTTGTGAAGTGTTGTTCTGTCTCATTTATGAATGCTTCCCAGTTAGCTCTTTTATAATTGATGTATGTGTGTTTGTGGCTAGTTGGGGTGAGTCTGGTTTTGGTGGTGATAATGATCGGGAGGTGGTCAGAGCCTAAGGTTCTGACCACCCTCCAGGATGTTGTGGGGGCGAGTTCTGGGGAGCAAAAGGTGATGTCTGGAGATGATGGGTTATAGAGGGCTTGGTGAGGAATATGGGTATGTTGATGGATGTCGTTAAGGATGATGAGGTTATCGGTTTGGTTTTGTAGTACCAGCCCTCTGTCTGTGTTGGGGTTGTCGACAAACCAGGCCGACGTCTTGGCGTTGAAGTCACCACCAGGATGATGTGTGGGGTGTTTGTGATGTGTTGTAAGTGTGGTCTGTATTCATTTGGTACTGTAGGGGATGTTTGGGGAGGGATGTATGTGTTTATGATGGTTATGTTGGAGTTGTTGCCAGTGCGTATTTTAATTGATTGTATTTCTGTTGTGTTATCATTTGGGTGGAGGAGGGATATGGTTTGTACACTGGTTACTATGTATGATATTTCTTTGTGTACCAGGGTGATGAGTCCACCGCCCCCGCCGACAGCCCGGTCTTGTCTGATGGTGGTGAAATTATGAAATGTGGGTGTTTTTTGTGTTGTGCAGAGTTTTGTTTCTTGTAAGATGGCAATGTGTATGTTGTGTTGTTTGATGAAGTGTGAGAGTTTGTGTTTCTTTGTGTTGATGCCATCTATGTTCAATTGAAGAATGTTAATGTTATGTGCACGATGTATGTTGGGTGCTGCTGCACGAGGATGGGGTGGGGGTGAGGGAGGGGCTGGGGGTTGGGATGGGTGAGGTGGGGGTGGGGATTGGGGAGCAGGAGATGGGGGTTGGAATGGATTATGATGGGGTGTGGTGTGTTGAGTTGAGGATGTGGATGGTATGGGAAGGTTAGGTGGGTTAGGGAGGAGAGGTGGACGGGTTTTAGGGGGGGAGTGGATGATATGGGAAGGCTAGGTGGGTTGGGGAGGAGAGGTGGACGGGTTTTAGGCGAGGGATTTGACTGGGAGAGGGAGGGGCATGATGAACAGGTCCAGGTGTTCGTGTAGTGTTTCTTGGAGGCAAGTGTTGTACAGGTGAAGTGGGTCCAGTTCCTGCATGAATTGCAGAGAACTGAACCCTTAGTGTGGCGACTCGAAGTGATGGGTTTTGAGCAAGTTGGACATATGTATGTGTACGTGGGTCCTGGGTTGCTCTCAATGTCTCCGGCTAGAAGAAGTCTTCGAGAAATGACAGCCGGAGAGTCATTTCTCGGTGTAGGAAAAACTGTGTGTGTGTGTGTGTGTGTGTGTGTGTGTGTGTGTGTGTGTGTGTGTGTGTGTGTGTGTGTGGGGGGTGTGAGAGTTGTGGAAATTCCCGGCGCGACCGAAGCCGCTCCAAGAACCCGTGCCCCCAGGGAGGGGGCAGGGGATGGTTGTGACGGTTTGGCTCCCGAAACTGCTCCCCGCGGCCGGCATCCGGTTGTCCTTCACTGGTCGTTGATCTTGTCTCCGGCCGTGGAGGGTCGGCAGCCATCCGCGGTTGGCAGCTCCGGGAGGTGGTCCTACGGCGTAGACGCCGCCACATCAGGACCTGTTCTGGGAGTTCATAATTATGATGAGCAGTTTCAATAATATCACACGAACGCTTTCTTCTTTATATTATACTATGCCATCAGCGCTGTTCTGGGAGTTCATAATATTATGATAAGCAGTTTCAATAATATCACACAAACGCTTTCTTCTTTATACTATACTATGCTATCAGCGCTGTTCTGAGAGTTCATATCATAAGCAGTTTCAATAATATCACACGAACGCTTTCTTCTTTATATTATACTATGCTATCAGCGCTGTTCTGGGAGTTCATATGATAAACAGTTTCAATAATATCACACGAACGCTTTCTTCTTTATAATATACTATGCTATCAGCGCTGTTCTGAGAGTTCATATGATAAGCAGTTTCAATAATTATATCTTCTTAAGGGGGTAGGTGTCATTTATTTTTATTTATTTATTATTATTTACTTATGTTTTCTCCCTAGGACTCTATAAAGCTTACAACAGCATCCTCTAGACCCCCCTTCGAGATTGACGTGTACATTATTCGGTAGAAAAATTTCCCAGCCAGAGGCTGGTTCCTCCAAAATTACAATTACAGGTTTGCTATCGCTTGGCAGGGAAAAATCCGATTCCTAAATGGCGCGAACGATGTAAACATTGACCAAACAATTGAGCGAAAGGTTTTTAACATCGAAAACCTAATGGGGCGAACGTCTTAAAATACCAAAACAAATGGGACTAAACCTGAGGGAGAAGGAAGTCTATTAAACCGACATACCTCCCCATAATTAACCTTATCTTCAGCCTAGTTTGCGATACCAATGCAAATAATCAGAGACATTTTGATGGTAATAATGTTGATTGTATTTCATCTACACCAACATTATTCTCACATTATTTCACACATTTTCTACCGCCATTCCGACTTTATCACTCATATACATGCAATAGGTGTCTGTTTTTGTGTGGAGTAGCCTAAGTATAATTCAGACTTCTTACACTAAACAAATGATCACAGAAATGTTGATGGTTTAATATTGACTGTATTTCATCTACATCAACGTCTTCCCCACATTTGTTTCACATTACGTTTTGCCACCATTTCGAATTATCACCCACTTATAATATTTGTGCCCAGTAATTATGTTTTAGACTTCTTACACAAACCATTGGGGTTTTGTTTCGTCTTAAGCTTCATAAAGTAATTCTTCTGTTAGGCCTCCCGGTATATTCTCTGTCTCTGTCTCTTTCTCTCATATATATATATATGTTTCTAGTCTCTCAGTGGGGATCGAACCATCGACCATCAGAACGATAGCCGACGCTTTAATCAATTACACCACGGCAGTCTAAAAGATACTCGGCCTTCTATCCTATTTATGTTCGGGAGAAGGGAAACCCACTATGCGAATATATTTCAATTCAAACCTAGTTGTAGGATCCATATTTCCAGAATACCATACACGGATTTTTTGAGTGTCCCGACGCAACTCGGGTTGAAATTGATTTCATTTAATTCTAACCCACAAAGTTGGCAGAAAACATCATATGGATAAATGGTTTAGACACGCACACACCCACTTCATTATATGCTTTTAGTAAGAGTGTGTATAAGCTAGATATATGTATTTTTAAGTCCCGGGGAGAGTGCCTATTTGACGTTGTTTATCGTAGGCCAAGTTATATATTCAATGTTAAATTTGCAGAGGCAGTTTTAGTTATGTATCGACCATGTTATGTTCAGGCACATAACGGAATAGGCATCAAGATGACTAAGAGGGTTATGTTCAATACCCACGTCCCTTCCATAATGCCTGCTGTAGCTAGATTTTAACCCTTTTAGTGCGACTAACGTAATTTGTATTGTATTCTAGTTACCATTAGACGATATTATTCAGCTTAGGAACGACATCTAGCTATTAAAAGGCTACACATCCAAAGCCGCATAAAATCGTCTAAATATAACTACAATTAAATAGAAAAGACGTCTCTTGTACTAAAAGGCTTAAAGTCCTTATCTACGGATAATCTATCATAAAGACGAATAAAAGTGAATGGTGAAACGCAATAGTTTTCCTCTTACGTAAACTACCGCACTTTATACGTTTTCTGACCTCGTTTAGCATACTTCAGTGCCATAACCTTATCTTGAGAGAGAGAGAGAGAGAGAGAGAGAGAGAGAGAGAGAGAGAGAGAGAGAGAGAGAGAGAGAGAGAGAGAGAGAGAGAGAGCAAAGTAACCTACAATGGGTTTCAGAGGCCGTGTTACACAGTTTTTCGGGAATAACTTCTTAAACAGTTGGATCAGTATAGTTTGCCACAGCTTGTTTTACACTGTCCCCCAATTTTCGTCAATATAGTGCATTACCAAAAGTGGAGAATTAAGCGACTTGTCCCTGTGTTATGAGGTTAAAGTCATACCTGAATGACTAGGAATCGGACAAGGCTACCGTGGCGTACCTGTGAAAACTACCAAACCATTATTGCTCCTCCATCAAACACGGTAGTTATCACCCACCACCCAACCCTAATATCGCCTATACATGAAAGTTATCTGTCACTATCAAATATAAATAATATACACAAAATATGTATTTGTGTATATTTATATTTGGAAAAATTTACACATTTATATTAAAGGGGGGTTTGGTTAGTCTAGGGGGCCGCGGCGGTCGAATGGAGAGCACGCTCATCCGCTTGACCTGGGTTTGATTCCAGCCAAGGCGGACATTTAGAGGGTGTGGTAGTACGTCCTAGCGTGTTTCACATGCTCGCACCCAGTCGGGGGACACCTCAACGACGTATACAGACTAATAACACACATAACAAACCCACTCCAACCGCTTCCTCTCTCTCCAACACCCCTTCTCCCCTCTCTACATTCTTCAGAAAATAGGAAAAGTAGAAAGTAGCGACAAAGAGCCGTTGTAAATGCTTACCCCTCAATACATTCACGTACTAACCTGTTTTTGTATAGCTTGATGGATGATTAGCGAGCAAAGTAAAACATAACTGAATGACAATGAATAGACCAAAGAGAGAACCACTACCCTCTTAAGAAATATTAGAGAAAGCTTCTATACAATTACGTCCTCCTACTGAGAATCATTTTTGTTTTGTCAGTCTTCCCCATTGACGAGGAAGGTGAAAGGATACGTTACCGAGAGTTGACTCAATGTAGTTCCCCCTTATGAAGATTCGTTTTCTTCACTTTTGGAGACTGATTTTCACAGTTCTCTATCTTTTCTCTCTTTTTGTTTCTTTGTTTCTTTCTTTGGCTCTCTCTCTCTCTCTCTCTCTCTCTCTCTCTCTCTCTCTCTCTCTCTCTCTCTCTCTCATTACAAAACAATGAGTGAGATTATGGATTGATTAAACACTTCAAGTAAATAATAATGTCAGAAACCTACGACTTCAAGGTTCAAGTTCTATAATATTTTCAGAGCAATACACTAAATCAGCTAAACAAAAAAGGGAATAGAATGCTAGTGTTTATTATTAATAGAATGCTAGTGTTTATTATTAATAGAATGCTAGTGTTTATTATTAATAGAATGCTAGTGTTTATTATGAATAGAATGCTAGTGTTTATTATTAATAGAATACTAGTGTTTATTATGAATAGAATGCTAGTGTTTATTATTAATAGAATGCTAGTGTTTATTATTAATAGAATGCTAGTGTTTATTAGTAATAGAATGCTAGTGTTTATTAGTAATAGAATGCTAGTGTTTATTAGTAATAGAATGCTAGTGTTTATTAGTAATAGAATGCTAGTGTTTATTATTAATAGAATGCTAGTGTTTATTAGTAATAGAATGCTAGTGTTTATTATTAATAGAATGCTAGTGTTTATTATTAATAGAATGCTAGTGTTTATTATTAATAGAATGCTAGTGTTTATTATTAATAGAATGCTAGTGTTTATTATTAATAGAATGCTAGTGTTTATTATTAATAGAATGCTAGTGTTTATTATTAATAGAATACTAGTGTTTATTATTAATAGAATACTAGTGTTTATTATTAATAGAATGCTAGTGTTTATTATTAATAGAATGCTAGTGTTTATTATTAATAGAATGCTAGTGTTTATTATTAATAGAATGCTAGTGTTTATTATTAATAGAATGCTAGTGTTTATTATTAATAGAATGCTAGTGTTTATTATTAATAGAATGCTAGTGTTTATTATTAATAGAATGCTAGTGTTTATTATTAATAGAATGCAAGTGTTTATTATTAATAGAATGCTAGTGTTTATTATTAATAGAATGCTAGTGTTTATTATTAATAGAATGCTAGTGTTTATTATTAATAGAATGCTAGTGTTTATTATTAATAGAAATTTTACTTAAAATTAAAACGAAGTTATTTTGTCACTAGGTACGAGCTTATTGAGGCCCTTAAGCCGGTATCACGAGAGAGCTTTTACAGTCAACATTCGATGATCAACATTTTTCTGGCAACATTTCTGGAATATTTTGCACTGGTATCGGAAACTAGACTGATGATAGATGAATTTCGGTGGCAGAAATGTTTTAAATGTTGACCTCATTAGCTGCCAGACCAGTGTTGAGGATAAATGTTGAGGGAAAAAGCGCTCGTGTGATACCGGCTTTACTTTGGAATACATATTGCAGTTGTGGACCCCTCCTACAACTCTTGGCCTTTAATTTTTGGTCGTGGGGTCTGTGTGGCCAGTGTGTCTAATTATATCGGTAAAGATATGTAATGTATATTGTAATGTATATATTACGAAATAAAGGTTTGTCTGTCTGTCTGTCTATAGGCAACCCCTTATGTACCCGCGACGTCGTTATAATTTTCTTCTAGCTATATTTAGACGGTTTTTTGCAGTTTCAGAAGGATCTGTGGAAATATAAGGAGTTAAGTGAGCTAGTTTGAAGCCGGTTAACCCCTTCAGTACCGGCGAAGTCCTTTAAACTTTATTCTAGCTGTATTAAGACGATTTTTTGCAGTTTACGAATGATCTGTGGTTGTAAAAGAAAGTCCAGTGGGTTAGTTTGAAGCCCCTTTATTAACTGAATAAAACCGTCTAATAGTAACCATAGTTAAGTTTAAAGGACGGCACCGGTACTGAAAGGGTTAATGACATGGACAAATTAGAGTCAGTAGAGCGAAGAGTTGCCAAGCGGATTCCTCCTTCCAGAAACAAGTCTTGGTAGGAGAGGTTGCTGGAGCTCAATCTGTTCCCACTTAAGGGGGGTGACCTGCTTTTTGTTATTTCTGTCCTTTTCTCTCTTTCTCTGGCTTGTATCTATTCGGCCCCATTCAGCCAACTATTTTAAGATGTGTATCCCCATCTAGGTGTCGATTTCTTCCTGGCGAGCGTTAGCGAGCCAACATTATATGAAGAAATCCGGCTTCGCCGGAGAAATTTTTCTATCGAAAAATTTATAAATTTAGCCTGCTGTCAAACAAACATAAAAAATATGCTGGCTCGCTACCGCTCACCAGTAAAAAATTGACACCTGGATGGGGATAAACGTCTTAAAACAGTAGGCTGAATGGGGCCAAATGGATACAAGCCAGAAAAAGATAGAAAAGGACAGAACAAAAACAGGTGACCCCCCTTAACCCCTTCTGTACCGGCGACGTCTTTTACTACCACAGATCCTTTTTAAACTGCATAAAATTGTCTAAATATAGCTCGAATATAATACAAATGATGTCGCCGGTACGGAAAGGGTTCAGGGGGGTTATTATTTTTCTGGACCACCTTTTCCATCATGTTTAGCACCATTAGTTATGAGATATTAAGAAGTTTGCCCCATTAGTTTGGTAATTTTAAGACCTTTACCGCCATTTCTTTGACAATATCAAGACCTTTCGTGCCATTTAACAACAGGCATAACCGAAAACTCCAATGGCAACAGTAACATTAACCCCTTCCGTACCGCAACACCTTTTTAGTTTTATTCTCGCTATATTTAAACGATTTTATATAGTTTAAGAAGGAGCTGTGGTTGTCAAATGGGTTAGGGTAGGTAGTTTAAGAAGGATCTGTGGTTGTCAAAAGGGTTAGGGTAGGTAGTTTAAGAAGGATCTGTGGTTGTCAAAAGGGTTAGGGTAGGTAGTTTAAGAAGGAGCTGTGGTTGTCAAAAGGGTTAGGGTAGGTAGTTTAAGAAGGAGCTGTGGTTGTCAAAAGGGTTAGGGTAGGTAGTTTAAGAAGGATCTGTGGTTGTCAAAAGGGTTAGGGTAGGTAGTTTAAGAAGGATCTGTGGTTGTCAAAAGGGTTAGGGTAGGTAGTTTAAGAAGGATCTGTGGTTGTCAAAAAGGTTAGGGTAGGTAGTTTAAGAAGGATCTGTGGTTGTCAAAAGGGTTAGGGTAGGTAGTTTAAGAAGGATCTGTGGTTGTCAAAAGGGTTAGGGTAGGTAGTTTAAGAAGGATCTGTGGTTGTCAAAAGGATTAGAGTAGGTAGTTTAAGAAGGATCTGTGGTTGTCAAAAGGGTTAGGGTAGGTAGTTTAAGAAGGATCTGTGGTTGTCAAAAGGGTTAGGGTAGGTAGTTTAAGAAGGAGCTGTGGTTGTCAAAAGGGTTAGGGTAGGTAGTTTAAGAAGGATCTGTGGTTGTCAAAAGGGTTAGGGTAGGTAGTTTAAGAAGGAGCTGTGGTTGTCAAAAGGGTTAGGGTAGGTAGTTTAAGAAGGAGCTGTGGTTGTCAAAAGGGTTAGGGTAGGTAGTTTAAGAAGGATCTGTGGTTGTCAAAAGGGTTAGGGTAGGTAGTTTAAGAAGGAGCTGTGGTTGTCAAAAGGGTTAGGGTAGGTAGTTTAAGAAGGATCTGTGGTTGTCAAAAGGGTTAGGGTAGGTAGTTTAAGAAGGATCTGTGGTTGTCAAAAGGGTTAGGGTAGGTAGTTTAAGAAGGATCTGTGGTTGTCAAAAGGGTTAGGGTAGGTAGTTCAAGAAGGATCTGTGGTTGTCAAAAGGGTTAGGGTAGGTAGTTTAAGAAGGATCTGTGGTTGTCAAAAGGGTTAGGGTAGGTAGTTTAAGAAGGATCTGTGGTTGTCAAAAGGGTTAGGGTAGGTAGTTTAAGAAGGATCTGTGGTTGTCAAAAGGGTTAGGGTAGGTAGTTTAAGGAGGAGCTGTGGTTGTCAAAAGGGTTAGGGTAGGTAGTTTAAGAAGGATCTGTGGTTGTCAAAAGGGTTAGGGTAGGTAGTTTAAGAAGGAGCTGTGGTTGTCAAAAGGGTTAGGGTACCGGTAGGTAGTTTAAGAAGGATCTGTGGTTGTCAAAAGGGTTAGGGTAGGTAGTTTAAGAAGGAGCTGTGGTTGTCAAAAGGGTTAGGGTAGGTAGTTTAAGAAGGAGCTGTGGTTGTCAAAAGGGTTAGGGTAGGTAGTTTAAGAAGGATTTGTGGTTGTCAAAAGGGTTAGGGTAGGTAGTTTAAGAAGGAGCTGTGGTTGTCAAAAGGGTTAGGGTAGGTAGTTTAAGAAGGATCTGGTTGTCAAAAGGGTTAGGGTAGGTAGTTTAAGAAGGAGCTGTGGTTGTCAAAAGGGTTAGGGTAGGTAGTTTAAGAAGGAGCTGTGGTTGTCAAAAGGGTTAGGGTAGGTAGTTTAAGAAGGATCTGTGGTTGTCAAAAGGGTTAGGGTAGGTAGTTTAAGAAGGAGCTGTGGTTGTCAAAAGGGTTAGGGTAGGTAATTTAAGAAGGATCTGTGGTTGTCAAAAGGGTTAGGATAGGTAGTTTAAGAAGGATCTGTGGTTGTCAAAAGGGTTAGGTTAGGTAGTTTAAGAAGGAGCTGTGGTTGTCAAAAGGGTTAGGGTAGGTAGTTTAAGAAGGAGCTGTGGTTGTCAAAAGGGTTAGGGTAGGTAGTTTAAGAAGGATCTGTGGTTGTCAAAAGGGTTAGGGTAGGTAGTTTAAGAAGGAGCTGTGGTTGTCAAAAGGGTTAGGGTAGGTAGTTTAAGAAGGATCTGTGGTTGTCCAAAGGGTTAGGGTAGGTAGTTTAAGAAGGATCTGTGGTTGTCAAAAGGGTTAGGGTAGGTAGTTTAAGAAGGATCTGTGGTTGTCAAAAGGGTTAGGGTAGGTAGTTTAAGAAGGATCTGTGGTTGTCAAAAGGGTTAGGGTAGGTAGTTTAAGAAGGATCTGTGGTTGTCAAAAGGGTTAGGGTAGGTAGTTTAAGAAGGATCTGTGGTTGTCAAAAGGGTTAGGGTAGGTAGTTTAAGAAGGATCTGGTTGTCAAAAGGGTTAGGGTAGGTAGTTTAAGAAGGATCTGTGGTTGTCAAAAGGGTTAGGGTAGGTAGTTTAAGAAGGATCTGTGGTTGTCAAAAGGGTTAGGGTAGGTAGTTTAAGAAGGATCTGTGGTTGTCAAAAGGGTTAGGGTAGGTAGTTTAAGAAGGATCTGTGGTTGTCAAAAGGGTTAGGGTAGGTAGTTTAAGAAGGATCTGTGGTTGTCAAAAGGGTTAGGGTAGGTAGTTTAAGAAGGATCTGTGGTTGTCAAAAGGGTTAGGGTAGGTAGTGTAAGAAGGATCTGTGGTTGTCAAAAGGGTTAGGGTAGGTAGTTTAAGAAGGATCTGTGGTTGTCAAAAGGGTTTGGGTAGGTAGTTTAAGAAGGATCTGTGGTTAAAAGGGTTAGGGTAGGTAGTTTAAGAAGGAGCTGTGGTTGTCCAAAGGGTTAGGGTAGGTAGTTTAAGAAGGATCTGTGGTTGTCAAAAGGGTTAGGGTAGGTAGTTTAAGAAGGATCTGTGGTTGTCAAAAGGGTTAGGGTAGGTAGTTTAAGAAGGAGCTGTGGTTGTCAAAAGGGTTAGGGTAGGTAGTTTAAGAAGGATCTGTGGTTGTGAAAAGGGTTAGCGTAGGTAGTTTAAGAAGGATCTGTGGTTGTGAAAAGGGTTAGGGTAGGTAGTTTAAGAAGGATCTGTGGTTGTCAAAAGGGTTAGGGTAGGTAGTTTAAGAAGGATCTGTGGTTGTCAAAAGGGTTAGGGTAGGTAGTTTAAGAAGGATCTGTGGTTGTCAAAAGGGTTAGGGTAGGTAGTTTAAGAAGGATCTGTGGTTGTCAAAAGGGTTAGGGTAGGTAGTTTAAGAAGGAGCTGTGGTCAAAAGGGTTAGGGTAGGTAGTTTAAGAAGGAGCTGTGGTTGTGAAAAGGGTTAGGGTAGGTAGTTTAAGAAGGATCTGTGGTTGTCAAAAGGGTTAGGGTAGGTAGTTTAAGAAGGATCTGTGGTTGTCAAAAGGGTTAGGGTAGGTAGTTTAAGGAGCTGTGGTTGTGAAAAGGGTTAGGGTAGGTAGTTTAAGAAGGAGCTGTGGTTGTGAAAAGGGTTAGGGTAGGTATTTCGAAGCCTGTTAATTGTTGGAGGCCCTTATGAAACTCCATATGATCGTCTAATAGCAGCCAGAATGAAGTTAAAAGGACGTCGCCGGTACAGAAGGGGTTAAGGGGGTAGTGCTTGTTTTTTGGTCTATATATTTATGTTACAACTTTATTTTTGAGTTTCCTCGCAAGACCTCTATCAAGGTTAAGGGAGCCCACCTCGCTTTTTTATCTTTCTTTCCCTCTCTTTGGCTTGTATCCATTCGGCCCCATTCAGCCTACTGTTTTAAGACGTTAACCCCCATCCAGGTGTCAATATTTTCCTGGCGAGCGGTAGCGATCCACCATATATATTTTTTTTGTTTTGACAGCAAACTAAATTTGTACATTTTTCGATAGAAACATTTCTCCGGCGAAGCCAGATTTCTCCATACAATGCTGAATCGACACCTGGATGGGGATAAAAGTCTTAAAACAGTTGGCTGAATGGGGCCGAATGGATACAAGCCAGAGAAAAATAGTGAACAAGAGTGAAAGATAAAAAAAGCCTGTGACCCCCTTTAAGAAAACACCCCCTAGACCCCCTTTCAAGATACATTTTTACATTTTTCGACAAAAATGTCGCGGCCGAAGGCCGATTCCTTCTAAAATTACAGGCTCGCTATCACTCGCCAGGAAAAAATAGACTCCTAAATGGCACGAAAGGTCTTAATATTGACAAAGTAATGGGCGAAAGGTCTCAAAATCGCCTAACAAACGGAACAACCTTCTTAACATATAAAAACCAATATGCTAAACATGAGGGAGAAAGAGGTCCAGAAAAAGCGAGTGTTACCCCCTTAAATTATATCACGAACTAAACTTCCATCACCAACAAAACGCGAATATATAATGCCACTCCTTTGATAGACCCCTTAGCTTATCCCATAGATACAATCCTTACCACTCTGGTACCACAATAACAACAGCTATAGTCTGTCCATTATACTTAGGCCAGAACTCGTGATCCCTAACCTCTGTACCACAAAAAGGGCTAGAACAAATGGGTTGTAAGTTTCCACACCGATTCCCTGGCTGACTCTTTCCAAATGGTACGAACATAGGCTCGATTGCTCTTGTCGTTCTTGAGTTACAGAGGTTAAGGGGACATCTCCACTTGAGGGATTTTTTTCTTGACCCCTTTCTCCCTCATGTTTAGCCCCATTGCTTTTGATACTATAAAACGTTTGCCCCATTAGTTTAGCAATTTTAAGAACTCTCACCCCATATTAAGACTTTTCATGCCATTCAGGTGTCGATTTTATCCTGGCGAGCGATAGCGAGCCTGTAATTTAAGAGGAAGCGGCCTTCGGCCGGGACATTTTTCTACCGAAAATTGTACAAATTGATCTTGAAAGGGACTCGAGGGGTGTAATTTTAAGCTTGTTGGAGGTTTAGGGAACAAACTAAATACCTCCCCTTAAAGGTTGGGATTATTGGCCTAACTATAATGAACGGACTATAGTAAACACAACTACCACCACTATACACAATCATCGCCAACAATAATTGAAACCACTAGTAACAAAAATAACACTACTACCACCACTATACAGTATACTAGCATCGCCATCAACAATACATAATAACTAGTAATTCACACATCATTACTAACACCACTATACTGGTATACAATTATCGCCAACAATAGCAACTCAAATAACTAGTAACAAAAACAACAATACTACCATCACTATTGTCATTGCCAACAACAACACACACAATAACAACTAGTAACAACAACAACAACAACACACAATAACTAGTAACATAAACAACAATACTACCATCACTATTGTCATTGCCAACAACACACACAATAACAACTAGTAACAACAACAACACACAATAACTAGTAACATAAACAACAATATTACCACCACTATATACAGTCATCACCAACAACAACAACACACAATAACAACTAGTAACAAAAACAACAATATTACCACCACTATATACAGTCATCACCAACAACAACAACACAATAACAACTAGTAACAAAAACAACAATATTACCACCACTATATACAGTCATCACCAACAACAACAACACACAATAACAACTAGTAACAAAAACAACAATATTACCACCACTATATACAGTCATCACCAACAACAACAACACACAATAACAACTAGTAACAAAAACAACAATATTACCACCACTATATACAGTCATCACCAACAACAACAACACACAATAACAACTAGTAACAAAAACAACAATATTACCACCACTATATACAGTCATCACCAACAACACACACAATAACAACTAGTAACAAAAACAACAATATTACCACCACTATATACAGTCATCACCAACAACACACACAATAACAACTAGTAACAAAAACAACAATATTACCACCACTGTTGTCGTCGCCAACAACACCAATTAGAACGACAATAAGATCGTCTACAACAAAGAAACTGCTGCCCCCCCAAGACTTTTGAAAACACTTAATTTTTAACAAGCCTCAAGTTAAGAAGGAAACCAGTGGAGAGGAAAGGAAGGGGATACTGAACAGGCAGATAACATAAGTAGAAAGTAATGAAGTAAAGTAATAATGTGAAATTGAAAGTATTGAAGGATGGAAGTAAAGGCAGCCAAAAGAAGAACGAACAGGACGGAAGTAAGAGACAAATGGAAGAAAATGCTTGTAAAAGAAAGTGCAGGGGGGATGGCAGAGAGGTAAATACAAAACATAAAAGGAAGACAGAAAGGAAAGGAAAGTTATGATGGAATGGAAGATAAGATAATGGAGGAAGAAGAAGTCGAGTGTAATGAAGGATTGACGTAAAGGCCGAAAAAATGAAAGAATAGGACGAAAGAAAGACGAATTGAAAAAAAGTCCATTACAAGACGGTAAAGGGAGGATGACAAAGAGGTAAACAAAAGACATGCAAGGAAGGTAATGAGCCCTATACAGTATATTCCCCAAGCCTGTCAGCCCATAGAGGTTGAGGCCATAATAGACTCTACCATTACCACTCCAAAACCAGAGTAAGGGAGGTAGGTATATGTATTTCTGTTAATATATTTATTTATTATTATTATAGTTTCATCCCTAGACCTCCAAGTTAAAATATATCATCCCGAAGATCCCCCTTCGAGATATGTTTGTACATTTTTCGGAAACAAAATATATGTCCCGGCCTTAATTACAGGCTCGCTATAGCTCGCCAGGAAAATAACGACACCCAAATGGCACGAAAGGTCTTACTATTGACAAATATAGGGGGGGAAAATTCTTAAAATCGAGAAACTAATGGGGCGAACCTCTTAAAACCAACAAACTAATGGGGCAATCGTCTTAAGATGCCAAAACTAATGGGTCTAAACATGAAGAAGCAAGGTGTCCACAAAAAACACATAGCCGGTACCAGACATTGCTGGGTGCTTAGGTGGCTATCTAGAGGGTGTGGGTGGATGTGCCGGGGAGGGTAACTTGAACATGGGTGATTATTTATAAGGTGTTAGTTGGTATTAAAAAGAAGTGGGTGAGGAGAGAGCTGGAGGGAGGCGAGAGGAAGGTGGATTGGTGAGGAGGGTGGCGAGGCTACAGGAGGAGGAAATCAGGGAAGAGTACAGGAGAGCAGTAGAAAGAAGACTAGGTGGGTTCGACCTGGAAGATATGGAGGAAGTGGAGGAGATAAGCAAGGTGTTTAAGGAAGAGGTCTGTGCAGCATGTGAGGAGGCATGTGGAGTGAGGAGAAGAGGGAGGGGAGTGAAAGGTACAGCATGGTGGACAGAAGAGGTAAAAATAGCTGTGGAAGATAAGAAGAAAGTGTATAGAGAGTGGTTGGGTAGTAGAGGGAATGAAGATTTGGAGAGGCAGAAACGAGCGAGGTACGTGGAGAGAAAGAGAGTGGTGAAGAGAGTAGTTAAGGAAAGTAAGAGAAGAGTAGATGAGGAATTTGGAAGGAATCTGAGTGTAAAATGGAGGGAGTGTAAGAAACTGTTCTGGAAAGAAGTCAAGGAAGTTAGGGAAGGTAGCAAGGGAAACAGTAAGAGTGTGAAAGATAAAAATGGGAGAATGCTAGCCGAGAAGCAAGAGAGAGTCGAAAGATGGAGGGAGTACTTCAACGAGTTGCTAAATGTAAGGAATGAAGAGCCAGCAAACATAGTTGTATGGGGTATGGGAGGGAGAAGAGGAGAAGTAGTGGAGGAGGAGGTGGGGATCAGGAGGTCAGAAGTGTGGGAAGCCATGAAAGGAGGGAAGTTGGGGAAAGCATCAGGAACAGATGGAGTGTGTGGGGAAATGTTGAGGTATGGTGGTGAGATAGTGATTGAATGGGTATGGAAAATGTGCAAACTAGCATGGGAGAAGGGGAATGTGCCCGTTGACTGGAAGACTGGTATAATAGTCTCCCTATATAAGGGAAAAGGGGAAAGAGGAGTGTGTGGTAACCACCGAGGAATAAGTCTTTTAAGCGTAGTAGGGAAGGTGTACAGTAGGGTAGTGATTGAGAGAGTGAGAACGGAGAAATGGATAGGCGACGAGCAGGGAAGTTTTAGGAAGGGAAGAGGATGTGTAGATCAGATTTTTACCCTGAATTGTGTTGTGGAGAAATATCTGGAGAAGAAACAAAAGGTGTATGTTGCCTTTATGGACTTGGAGAAGGCCTATGACAGAGTGGATAGAGAAGGCATGTGGAAAGTACTTAGAATATACGGAGTAGATTGCAAGTTCCTGAGAGCAGTGAAGAGCATGTATGAGGGTGCAAAGGCGGCAGTACGTGTGGAGAATGAGCAGAGCGAGTTCTTTGACCTGAGTGTTAGGTTGAAACAGGGGTGTGTGATGTCCCCGTGGTTGTTTACTGTATATATGGATGGAGTCATGAAAGAAATACTAGGAAGAGCAGTGGATGTTGGTGTATCGCTGAAAAGGTAGAGAAAGGAGTGGAAGCTGCCTATACTGCTGTTTGCGGATGATACAGTTCTGATGAGCAATAATGAATGGGAGTTGCAGGGTCTGGTAAATGAGTTTGGAACAGTGTGCGAAAAACGGAATTTGAAGGTAAATACAGGGAAGAGCAAGGTTGTGGTCTTCGAAAGGGGTGAAGTCACAGAGTGTGAGGTGAAGTTGAACGGTCAGGCTATGTAGATTGTCAGCTCTTTTAAGTATCTGGGCAGTGGAATTATGAATGAAGAAGTGCGGGAGAGGGTGCAACAGGGGAAGAGGGTTGTAGGAACGTTGAAAGCAGTAACAAGAAATAGTGGTCAGTATGGAAGTGAAGAAGTCCTTGCATGACAGTGTGGTAATCCCGACACTAACTTACGGAGGCGAAGCATGGACGTTCGGGAAGAGACTCGGACCAAGAGTAAGAGCGGTGGAAACGAGTTACTTGAGAAGTGCGTGCGGAGTTACATGGAGGGATAGACAGACAAATGAGGAAGTAAGAAGGAGATGTGGTGTGGAGGTAGATGTGCTGGAAAGTGTGAAAAGGAACAACTTGAGATGGTTCGGCCATATGGAACGTATGGAAAGCGAGAGATTGACTAAGAGTGTGTACGAGAGCGAGGTGGAAGGACAGAGAGGGAGAGGTGCACCGAGGGAGAGGTGGAAGGATGAAGGAGTGAGGAAGTATATGAATGAAGGCGGTGCTGGTTGGGAGGAGGGGCGTTGACTGACTGGGGACAGAGGTGCATGGGGGCAGTTCGTTCGTGGCCAGCCCTTCGGGGATCACGGCGTCAGGCAATAGATAGATAGATAGTTGGTATTACATACGGTGCCTAACTAGTCAACAAATACCTGGAGTGAGTGGGTTCGGGTTCGAATCCTGGTCAGGATACTTCTCTCCCAACCTGACCGACATTATCCTTAGATATAGATTCTTCCCGAGCATGGTACAGTCGAGGCTAATAAGTGTTGTTAGATATTTCACAAAGTTTCGGACACTGACTAATACTCTGAGAGATACGCACTTTTCCCAGTAACTATAAAGATACCAATAACACTTTTTGAGCTAAGACCACTGGAATCTATGACAACACTTAATACCCCAAATTGTACAATCGTTTTTTTATACCCAGGGTACAACCTGTGTTGCTATATAATTGCAACGAAATCGATATCATCCCTTCATTTTACTCCAGCTAACATTAACGACTATATTTAGCTTAAGAAGAACCTCTAGAAATTGAATGGACAACAACTATCAGCTTTAGCCTTTGCTATTTGATGTCCCAGATATTTCCGAAACTGCTTAAGCTCGGTTCACACATGCACGAATTAACGTCTCGTCCGTCCCCGACCCCTTAATTCGCCGTGCCTAGGCGGCGTCATTTTTGTGCAGCACAAAATGGTTCGTGTGGGTCAGGGCAACTGCCAGAAAACTTATTATGTCGGGGACACCCACAGGACACACACGGACACACACGGGAGCAGTCGTCGTCTAGACGACGACTGCTTCCGTGTGTGTCCCGTGGGTGTCCCGGTAAAAAAACGTTGGAATGGCCATTGTGGCCACATGGGGCCTCCAGATTGATGCCGTCCTGCCTATTTTCTTGGTCGGGGACGGAGGTGATGTTAATTCGTGCTTGTGTGAACCGAGCTTTAAACCTATTTGGTCAGAGAGAGGTCTTTTGGGATCTGCTCTCTTTTGCTCCATCAGTTGGGAAATGTTAAGGCTTTTCACCCCATTAGTTTGGAGATAATAAGATGCTTCACCCCATTCATGTGTAACTTTTTTTCTAGCTGGATGAGGGAGACAAAAGGAAAAACTGCCTGTGACGAATGACTCCCTGAGAGTTGAAAGAGTGATGGGGCCAAAATCAAGGAATGTTCGAGCCAAAATATCTAGACACATTGAGTTTAAAGCAATTTAAGTCATAGGATGAGGGAAAGATGGATTCAAGGAGAGAGTTCCAGAGCTCAGCTGTTGAATAGAAGAAAGATTGGAAGTATTATCTCGCTCTTGGATTGGATAGTTGCACAGAGTACGGGTGGGATTTTGTTGCAAGACAGGTGCTACCGGTACATATCCTACGTAGAAGAGGTGGTATGCACTAAGAGAGCTCCGAGGCACACTGATTATTGTAATAGCGATAGAATTGCAAGAGGGATGCAACATTGCGGCGAAGAGAGAGAGAGAGATTACTGAGAATCGGTGAGTGGACTTAAGTTAATGAGAGGAAAGGCTTTCTTTTCTACTTTGTCTAGAAGTGTTATGTGAGAGGATCCTCCCCACACATGCGAACAATATTCAATACATTGATGCACTGTGCCCCTGTACAGAGCAAGAAACTGTGTAGGGGTAAAGAACCCCCTGAGGCGATTGACATTACCTTTAGCAAGAGTGGTAATATGGTCTTTCCAAGAAAGATCAGAAGACAAAGAGACACCAAGAATACTAAGAGAAGATGAAGGGTTGATTTTTGTATTGTTGAAGTATAAGAGATAGTCCTCTGGGACTTCTTGATGGGTAGATAAATGGAGCAATTGGATTTTGGAAGCATTGAAAGCTACAACAAAAATTCTGCCCCAATTGGAAATGGTTGTTAGATGGGAAGATAAGTGTTCTTTGGCTTCATCACGTAAGTTATTGAATGATTGCTTGCTGGCGCATTATAGAAAACTAGTTTAATAGTGTAAGGTAGAGTCGTCAGCATGCGAATGGATATGACTTGAGGTACAATTGAGAAGATAATTTATGAATAATAGAAAGAGAATTAGAGATAGTACAACCCTGAGTTGATAGGATATGGAAGTGAACGATGGCTGTCCACAACTGCTTGAAAGGATATTAGAGATAAAGGCACACATGGAGGGATAGGAACCGAAGGAGGGTAGTTTAGAAATTAGAGATTTGTGCCAGACTCCATCGAAGGCCTTCGATATGTCTAGTGCAATAGTGAAGGTTTCACCGAAGTCCCGAAAGGAGGATGACCAAGAGTTAGTAAGATATGAAAGAAAATCACCAGTAAAGTGATCCTTAAGGAAACCATACTGGCATCTGAGAGTAGATGGTGAGAAGAGAAATGCTTAACCCCTTCTGTACCGGCGACGTGTTTTGCATTTGATTTTACCTACATTTAGACGATTTTATAAAGCTTAGGAAGGATATATGGTAGCTAAAAGCATATTTGAGATAGTCTGTAGCCTTTTAATGAGTAGACGGCCTTCCTAAGCTGTACAAAACCGTCTACTAGTCTTCAGAATATAATGGAAAGTACATCACCGGTATAGAAGGGGTTAAGAAATGTTGAAGTAAGAATAGTTTCAAAGACTTTAGAGATGCAAGAAATGAGAGCAATTGGACGATAGTTGGAGGGTTGAGAGCAGTCACCCTTCTTTGGGACAGGTTGAATGAGAGCAAACTTCTATCAAAAAGTGAAGACGATAGAGGAGAGACAGAGATGGCAGAGTTTGCCTAGGCAGGAAATCAGCACGGAAACACAGTTTTTGAGTACAACAGGAGGAACACCATCTAGTCCGTACACCTTCTTAGTATTAAGCCCAGAGATATAGGAATGTATACATCTTTAGAAGAGCTTAGGATGTTAGGCACAAGTAGGAGAGAGGAGGGTGGAGAGGGAGGAATAACACCAGAATCATCCAAGGTGGAGTTTATAGCAAAAGTTTGGGTAAAGAGTTCAGTTTTGTCAGAGGAAGAAGTGATGGTAGTGCCATCAGAGAAGAAAAGGGGAGGGAAAGACGAGGAACAAAAATTATTGGATAAGTTTTTGGCTAGATGCCAAAGAGCTTGGGAAGAGCTGGAATTGGATACTTCAGTGCATTTATTATTTATGAAAGAGTGTTTGGTGAGTCGAAGAACAGATTTGGCATGATTACAGGCAGAAACGTAGGGAGAATGAGATTCTTGAGTATACTGTAAAGGCGACCGTACCGTTTGAATGCGTCCTCCTTATTGTGGAACGCAGTAGAGCAAGTGCGAGTAAACCAAGATTTTTTGCGTTAGTCTGAGAGAAAGAAAATGGAATGTATGCTTCCATGCCCGAGAGGATTACCTCGGTAATGCATTCAGCACTCTCCGAGGGTCCCCGGCCACGGAAGCAAAAATCATTCCATGGGAAGTCAAAGAAGTACTGCCAAAGAGCCTCCCAGTTGCCAGTGTCAAAGTGCCACAAGCACGGCCGGCTGGGAGGATTGGGTGGCCGTACTGGAGAGATAGGACAGGTGACAGAGATACGTTTATGGTCGGAGGAGTCCAAAGGAGAGAAACGATCGACAGTATAAGCGGAAGGTTAGAAACAAGATGAGAATGTTGTGCTGATCTCTAAAGCGATCCGAAATACGGGTGAATTACTGAACCAACTGCTCTAGGTCATTTAGGATAGAAAAGATGAAGGGTTGTTCACCTGGCTAGTCAGTGGATTGAGATGAGAGCCATTGGCGGTGGTGAATTTTGAAATCTAAGATGAAGATTTCTGAGAAAGGAACAGATGGAACTAACAAGATATCAGCCTTCAACTGTAACATTTTTCTATTGAAAAATTTATAAATTTAACTTGAAGGTGGACTTGGTGGGTGTGTTATGTTTATGTGTATATGTATTTTATATATGTTCTTTTCCCTTTTTTTTTTTTTTTTTTCATTTGAAGGAAGTTTGATAAGGTGTTTGTGTTAGCCTAGGGAACAGAATAAAATACATATCTCGAAAATGCCACAGACAAGCAATATCCTCAATAACAATTAAACAAAATAGCATAATAACCCTCAAACGTTGGATAAGATAGTATTAAAAGAATATATTGTTTGGCTTACTAAAATAAATGTAACTAAATCGTATTGAAAGGGCTAATCTGTTACAGATAAAATTTATTTAGCAGGTACCTGGGGTTGACGACTTTCGCGAAGTTAGGTTGATAGTTTGTTTCATGTAGTTTGCAGATTTGAGAATGTTTGACGTGTATAACGAATATACATGAACGTTATTGAGATACATAGGCAGAGTTATGGTGTTTTGTTGTATTTCAGTTTATATACAGACATACCCGGTACTGCACTGTATTATTGTTAATTTAATTTACACATTATCTTAGTGGACCCTCATGCAGGGGGCAAGTCACACAGGAGGCCACAAAGGCGCGATGGTCGGCCAATCACGGGCCGATACGTCACAAGGCAGCAGGCCCCTAGGACGCACCAGGAACCACCAGCCAATCAAAGGCGCAGGAAAGCCCGCGCGCGGGCGGGAAAACTCCTCCGAGCGAGGGAGGCAGCAACATACATACACACGCACATACTACCACCACGCTGCCTCTATCGCTCTTTCTCCTTAACTTTACACCATGCATCTTATGTTCTACTAATGATATAAAATACTTCCCGTTGTCACAGACGAAAACAAAGACCACCACTGGACTGTCTGTGACAATGCAAGCACAAGGAAAGAAAGAACAACATTCTCGGATAACTGTAGCCCATTTCGATGTCCCTGGCGAGTGTTAGTGGCTAACGAGAGGCGATTCTGCCCACGCTGGTAGACGTCACACCCCGCCCAAGATATAGGACGCTCAACATTAGGCGAGCACCATATCTGACAAGGCAGAATATCGACAAGACCCGCCACACCTAGCCACTCCACCAGAAATGAAATGCAATGCTCAATTCTTACATAAAACAACATATTAGCATAAATAAAATCTTATAACCCCTCCCAAACATAATAGTATAATTTTAGCCTGCTATGCTCCCAGAGCGAGCTTCACAGAGCCCAGCCTACTAAGTGAAAGACAGGTTCAACTTAGGACTTTAGCTATAACATTGGCAACTTACAATTAATTATAAAAAAAGAAAGAGTTTTTATGTGATTTTTGTTATTTAATTTAAATGTTGTTTTTGACAGCTGCTCTACAGGGGCAAGCCTGATTTTTCTCCACTCAACCCCACACACCTGTGGTGATCTACGCCGGATCCTCCACCCTCGACAAACAGTCTGCAATCACATTCTCACAACCGGCAATATGGCGAATGTCTAAATGTCAACGTGTCAGCCTCATATTCCGGTTGTGGAATTGGTTCAGAAATTTAAGAGGGTGGTGGTCGGTATAAATCACCACGACTGGCCCGTAGGCAGGAACATATACTTCAAAGTGCCTGAGCGCCAACACTATTGCCAGCAGTTCTTTCTCCACCACAGAGTAGTTTTTCTGAGCTGAATTAAACTTCTTGGAAAAGAAACTGACTGGATGCTCCAAACCTTCCTCATCTGTTTGCATTAAGACGGCACCAGCGCCTACGCCGCTGGCATCTGTTGCCAGCTGGAATGGTCTTTCAAAGTCAGGGGCCCTGAGGATTGGGTGAGTGCATAGTAGGTGCTTGACCAGCGAAAAAGCCCTTTCACACTCAGGTGCCCACTTGAACTTTGTCTTTTGCTAGTAAATCTGTCAGGAGCTAACACAGTAGAATAACCCTGAATGAAACGGCGATAGTAACCGATCATGCCCAAAAATCTCTGATCTACCGCTTGGTGGACGGCCTGGGGAACTGATTAATAGCCTGTATCTTGTTTTAGTGGGGGGGGGGGGGGGGGGCACACCTGGCCTAACCCGACCACAAACCCAAGATACTGTACAGTTGCCCGGACAAAGTCACACTTGCCCAGATTGACCACCAAGCTGGCCTCACTGAGCTTCCGAAACAAGGCTTCTATGTGCTCACAGTGACTCTCAAAGTTGTCATCATAGATTATAACGTCATATAGGTAGACAGTGCAGTTAGGGATGTCCGCTACTAACTCTTTCATAAGACTCTGGAAGGTTGCTGGGGCATTTTTAAGGCCATACGGCATCACATTGCAACGGTAGGTGTTCCCATCAACCACAAATCCGCATACCCCCTTCGCCCGCTCAGACAAGGGCACCTGCCAGTAGCCTTTCATGAGGTCTACCTTAGTTAGAAACTGTGCCTTACCAATCTTGTCTACACTATCTTCAACCCAGGGAAGGGGATAAGCATTGGTGGAAGTCAACCCATTCAATCTCCGTAAGTCAATGCAGAAGCGAACCTTCCCGTCAGGCTTGGGCTGCAGAGTGACAGGAGATGTCCACCTAACTGCCCCCTTCTCAATCAACCCCCGTTCTAATATAATATACTCTTAACTCCGCTCTGAGGGCTGGGAGTTTAATGGGTGGAATTCTGTAGGGTACTGATTTAAAGGGGGGGGTGATCTCCCACGTCATGCACCACTCGAGTTGTGAGGCCTGGATGCTCTGCAAACACAATGGGGTATGAAGCAAACAGGTGCTGCACGGCTACATGCTGTTGCTCAGGCAGGTGCACTAGAGCACGTCGGCCACCTGTCTGGAGTTCCCCGCCCACTGGTCAGCAGAGACATGACACTCCCAGTTATCTTCCACCTGGGCTTCACTATCCCTCACTCCTTCTCCTCCATGACCGCTGCAGGTCAACACAGGGACAGCGAGAGGCTCAGGGGGGCGCCTCACAAACTCTTTCACCAGATTCACATGGCACAGCTGATTCTTTTTACGCCTATCTGGAGTAGCCACAAGATAGTCTAGGCCAGAGATCTTCTTTACCACCTTATAAGGACCAGCGTACTTAGCAGACAACGGATGACCAGGCAGAGGTAACAAAATCAACACCTGCCCCACCTTAAACTCCCGGAGTTTTGTCTTCTCATCGTACCTATCCTTCATCAGTGCTTGCGACCCTACCAAATTCCTACCTCCCAAATCTAGGCTTCTCAGCATTCTCTCTCTGCTCTCGAGGACATACTTTAACATGGTACATGGTTTTGCTGTGCCCTCCCAGATTTCTCTAACCACGTTGAGGGGGCCTCTGACCTGATGTCCGAAGACTAACTCATTGGGACTGAACCCGAGGCTTTCACCAGGTACCTCCCGAGTAGCGAATAAAACATAGGGCAACCCAAGATCCCAATCCTTGCCATTTTCAACACCGTAACAACGCAGCATGCTCTTCAGAGTCGAGTGCCACCTCTCCAACACCCCTTGGCTCTCTGGGTGATAGGCTAAAGAGACAACTGTACTGATACCGTGCTGCTGCATGGTCTGTTTGAAAAGGTTAGAAGTAAAATTGGACCCTTGGTCTGACTGCAATTCCTGCGGGTACCCGTACCTAAAACAGTACAATAGCAAGTTACGAACAACAGTCTTAGCAGTACCATTTCGCATGGGGTATGCATCCGGATAACGAGTGGCAACATCCATGATTGAGAGGAGGTACTTGTTGCCTGCACTAGTAGGGGGTAGAGGGCCAACCATGTCTATTATAACCTTACTGAATGGTGGCCCGATTACAGGAATAGGGTGTAACGGAGCCTTGGGAATACATTGGTTTGGTTTACCTACTGTCTGGCAGGTACTGCACATTGCCACCCATGACTCAACATGTGCCTTCATACCTGGCCACCAAAACAATTTCGCCAAGGCTGCTACCGTCTTACGTACACCCAAATGCCCTGCCAACGGTACATCATGCGCCAACCTCGGTAGGCTATCACGGCACACACTAGGCACTACCAACTGGTCAACCACTCTCGACCCACCCTCCCAACTCCGTCTGGGATCTAGAAAATGCCTGTACAAAATAACCTCCACACGAAAGAAGTCCCCCGGCTTTGCATCCCCGTCCTCCTTAAGTTCCACTGCACCGTTACTATACTTCTGAAGCTCAGGATCACCTAGCTGCAGCCGACAGATATCCGAAGGAGCCAATTTATCGAGATGCTACCGGAGCAACTTATGGCCTCCCCCAGTACTGGACTGTTCGATCCTATCTTGCTTTTGTGAGTAGCGGTGATGTCTCGGAGGTTTCACATGCCCTACCTCCTCAACAGGTGTGACAGGTTCTGGGGCCACTCTGGACCTTAACAATGGTGCTAATACTGAGTTGCCAAGGAGAGCCGCTGGATCAAAACTCTCAAAACTTTTCCCAACTTTAGCTTTCTCCTTTCGATCGTTCCTCCGGTCTAGAGACTGAGGAATAGGCTGTGACACTTTAGTTGCACGAGAACGGGTGACCACACACGCCATCTGCTGTAATTGACACTTCTCGACCAACTCCTGCCCCTCCCTACTCACGTTGGCCGCCCTTCGACAACGACTAAGGGTGGAACCTCAGAAGTAGGCACCGCAAAGTCGTTGCCGAGAAGAAGGTCGACGCCCTCTACTGGCAGTTTCTCCACGATTCCAACATCCAACTCTCGTGTCACACCTTCAACCTCCAGCTCTACTCGAACCAACGGGTATGACCGTTTAGCATTAATACCCTGCACCACTACCCGTGCCGCGTTTATAGGTTTGCCTGTAAAGTTTTTCATCAGAGTCTGGGATGCACCTGTATCACGCAACAACTCCAACCCATGCTTGCAACCAACCCAACTCACGCAGCCACGCCCTCTATGGTCGCAAAAAGCATCGCGGACAGGTTTCGAGCCTTCCGGACACTCCTTCACTGGCTGTGCCCCCGCATCTGACATATCACCCCGGGTAAATGCAGAAGACCTCAGAGACACCCCAACGTTGCTAGCCAAAGACACGACTGCTGTAGATTGGTTACTAGGGCAGGAACGTGCAAAATGCTCCTTTTTATGACACTTAAAACACTCTACTTCACCCTTGGACTTCCCCTGAGGTGGGGAAGGGCCCTGACCTTTCTTAAACAGGACGGTTTTAGGTTTGTGATCAAAATTGGTATCATTGCTCTTCCTTTTGTTATTAAATGTGGTATCACTGACTCGGGGGGGGTGGAGTGTTGCGCCCCTTGTTAACTGCATCGGTCCGTTGTGCAGACCCGCACCCACGGATCAGTGATAATCTCGGGTCAGCCATCTCAGCTGCCTCTTGTAGAGTTTTAGGACATTTCTCTTTGAGGTTCAAAGTCAGGTCGCCGCCTGTGCATTTAAAAATTGCTCTAGAAGGACTAACTGCTCAAGCTCTCCAAACTTCGTTACCTTCTCTGACCTCAGCCAATTCTCAAAGCATCAGACAGTTCCCGGGCATGTTCTAGAAAAGTGCACTCACGACCCTTCGTAACACCCCGAAACTTCAACCTATATGTCTCTGGTTGTAACTCGTATGCCCGCAGAACAGCTTCCTTCAATACCTCATAATCGATGCAAGACTCCAAGGGCAACGCATCATATGCCTTGAGTCCTTTGCCAACCAACCTAGAGGAAACAAGGGCTGCCCACTTAACCTCGGGCCATTGGTGCTCCCGGCACTTCTTCTCAAAACGCAGGAAAAACTCGGTGACATCCGACTCGTCAAATGCAGGGACTAACTTAAGAAGGTGCGATAAAGACTGATCAAGACCTCGATTCCCAGAACCGAGACGCTGCCCTGTCGACTCCACCCAAGACTTCTCAAGCTCTATGTCTGCACAGTACATGGCCTTTCTCTCCTCAGCCTGAATCCTGAGCTCAGCCTCTCGCTGCCGTTGCTCGAGCTCAGCCTCACGTATGGCCTTTCTCTCCTCAGCCTGAAGCTTAGCCATCTCAAGCTCAGATTCTTGCTGCTTAGCCATCTTAGCCATCTCAAGCTGGAAGATCATATCTGGAGTTAAACCTTGAGGAGGAGGAGATGCAACAATTGGAGACCCACCCAGTGATCCACCCAGGGGCAAACCACGCTGCCAGTGACTATCGGCCTGCGGGAACGTCCTCGGATACGTTGTTCTAGAGGGCATGATGGGAGTAGAGTGGAGGAGGGGCTTGGCCGAAGGTGCCAAAGCACCCGCTCCACCCTCTGCACCACACACCCTGCCCAGCACACATGCCACCAGGTCACTTCTCATCATGCTGCTAGTGCCAACATGCCCCATGACCGTGGCCAAACACTGGAGACCATACCGATCAATCCCCGACACCCGGTCAACAGTAATAGGCATCTCCAGAAACTTTCTTGCATCCTCCTCACAAGTTACTACTCTAATGCCTTCTAACAAACCCAGCTGCTGCACCTCAGAGTCTGCTTCCCGTACTGTGTCCTCGCTGTGCATTGATCTGTCGTTCGACATAGTGTCCACCGAAAATTCTCAACGTTTATAAAAAAAGAAGTACCTAAACTCTCCTGTAGCACTATTCACTCAAAAAAAATGCTTGAAGACAACTCAAGTGCTATACTACGTTGCCAAAAAAAAAGAAAATCTGTGTCCAAAATATTCCTCAAAAACAAATGTCCAAAAATCCTGCAATTATTTCTTAGTTCATTTGGTATGACGCCTAAGATAAGATACTAGGCAAGGTCGCCATTTGTTACGACCGGGGCTACGAATAAAACAAGGGCACTTAAAGATTGGACTAGTAATAGGGCACTATGCAACAACGGTACGCTAGATCCAAACCCTCTAACTTATATGCCGGCAAACAAAAACACCTATACCCTCCAGAGTTAATCTGCGATAACGGGTTATCCTTAACTGGGCATAATGTACTCTACTTCAGGCTAGCCTACACTGGTATAGCCTGATAACAAACAAGATGCAAGTTACGTTAAAATGCATAAAAAAGGAATCTATGGAAAGATCAATTAAATCACTGCAAGATTTAATACAATAAACAGATGCTTCAATATAGTTACTCTAAACAACAATAAACTCTTCACTCCTATCTGAAAGAAAGTGAAGTATAGTCCTACAGCATAGACCTGGAAACTTCTGAAGAAAGTCTGATGCTCATAAGATGTTCATATCATAAACTATATAAAGACAGGAGGCAGGACACCACACGTGTAAACTGAATACACTAAAAGATAGGACATATAATGTTAACTGACACGAGAATACTATAAATGCGCAACGGTAGCAATGCTCGACACTAAAAGAAGTACTTCATCATCAACGAAACGGTCTGCTATGGTTGTGCAACTCAACAACAACCTAGACTAATAAATGCTGTGAATAATAATGCGTACATATCAAAGAGCTTATATTAAATACTAATAAGTGTCTACTCTATTAATAATGTCTAGCTGGAATACTCTAGGTAAGGAACTGTGGTTGAGCAAGACAGGCTCGTAGCCTAGCGATGTCCTTAAGACTGCATCCTTTAAGTTACGTTAATTGACTAGGGTGCTCTCTTGATAGATCCGGATCACAAGTATCTGGTTCTATCCTGGCGACCCTCTAAAGACAAGCAAAGAGGCAGCAAAGTGTGGAACTGGAACAGGCTAAAACCCTCAGTCAACACAATGTTGCACTCGTAAAGGACGCAAGCGAAAAGACAACACAGGCTACCACAGGACCGGTCGAAGTCGTGTAGGTATAAGCAAACCATACACACATCGGGGACAACGACTACAGTTACCTTATCCCAGTCTAGCATTAAATAAAAGAGCAGAAACACTAAATCAATAATGGAGACACACTAAGTTCCCAACCTCTACTAACTAAGAACCCTCAAAACCTATTCTAAGTACAGTACATGTAAATATCTCGGAGGACGGCGCATACAATACAATGGGCCGGCTATGGAAACCGTATGCAGAACCCAAGGGGACAAGTAATTGAATAAAGGTGAGAAGCCATGGAAAAGAAGAAGGTCAGAGAGAGAGACAGTGGTAATGGGGTGATCGGGAGAGAGTATGCAAAGGGATATTAGAAGCATGCGCGCCAAGCCTGTCCTGAGGAGAACAACTCCTGTGGACTCTCATGCAGGGGGCAAGTCACACAGGAGCCCACAAAGGCGTGATGGTCGGCCAATCACGGGCCGATACGTCACAAGGCAGCAGGCCCCTAGGACGCGCCAGGAACCGCCAGCCAATCAAAGGCGCGGGAAAGCTCCTCCGAGCGAGGGAGGCAGCAACATACATACACATGCACAATGCACATACTACCACCACGCTGCCTCTATTGCTCTTTCTCCTTAACTTTACACCATGCATCTTATATTCTACTAATGATATAAAATACTTCCCGTTGTCACAGACTAAAACAAAGACCACCACTGGACTGTCTGTGACAATGCGAGCACAAGGAAAGAAAGAACAACATTCTCGGTTAACTGTAGCCCATTTCGATGTCCCTGGCGAGCGCTAGTGGCTAACGAGAGGCGATTCTGCCCACGCTGGTAGACGTCACAATATATATATATATATATATATATATATATATATATATATAAGTTTAACATTGACAAATGCAAGGTATTAAAGATAGGGAAGATGCATACAAATGTTAAATATAAACTAGCTAATGTGGAATTAGAAAACTCAAATTGTGAGAAAGATCTAGGTGTGTTTGTTAGCAATGATTTGAAGCCTAGACAACAGTGTATAAGCGTTCGAAACAAGGCAAACAGGATTCTCGGGTTCATCTCTAGGAGTGTGAGTAACAGAACTGCTGATGTTATCTTAAAACTTTACTTGTCATTAGTGAGACCCCATATGGATTATGCTGTTCAATTCTGGTGTCCTTATTACAGAATGGACATAGATTCATTGGAGAGAGTACAACGTAGAATGACAAAAATGATCCATAATATTAGAAATCTTCCGTATAAAGAAAGGTTGAAGAAATTAGGCTTACATTCGTTAGAGAGACGCAGAGTTAGAGGGGATATGATAGAGGTGTTCAAGTGGGTTAGTGGGATTAACAAAGGGAACATGACAAATGTACTAAAGCTCAGTGATGGCGAAAGAACTCGTACCAATGGTTTCAAATTAGATAAATTTCGTTTCAGAAAAGATATAGGCAAATATTGGTTTGGTAACAGAGTTGTAGATGGGTGGAATGGACTACCAGGTGCTATAGTGGGATTAAAAACGATAGGGAGCTTTAAGATAAAATTGGATAAGCATATGGACGAGAAGGGTTGGGTGTGAAGGGGGATCAGCAGGGTTGGGCCAATCAGCGCTCTGCAGACCCCCGTAATCCTGCGTTAATCTCTAACCGTTTTGGTAAGATGATCCTCAGGGTATTAGAGTGTTGAGCCTATAATTGGGCTTTGTAATTGGGGTTGTGTGGGACAGGGATCTGCCTTGCTTGGGCCAATCGGCTTTCTGCAGACTCCCATTTTCTTATGTTCTTATGTTCTTATATATATATATATATATATATATATATATACAGAGAGAGAGAGAGAGAGCGCGAGAGATTCACATACCGTAGATCCATTGGTCAAAGAAATATAACTATTCCGGCAAGACGATTACAGTATATCTTTTAATAAATACAGTAAAGCTAACCCCAGTAGTGGATAGTAGAAGAACGTCTCAAGATGTATTGGTATTAACGGCTGAATTTGGTAGTACTGAGCCACTCTGCTTGTTGCCAGACACAAGATGCGACATTAGGCTTTTACAGTTTTATTCCTATTGCAATATCAGTAGTTACAAGCTGCGATAGTGAGAGGGTGTGTCCAAGCAACAGGTGATTTGAAAGCTGAAATGCATCCTCCTTTCGGGACTTGGGTGAGACCTTTTCTATTGCACTAGACATATCGAAGGCCTTCGATAGAGTCTGGCACAAATCTTTAATTTCTACCCCCCTTCGGTTTCTATCACTCCATCTGTGCCTTTGTCTCTAATTTCCTTTCCGGCTTTTCCATAGCTGAGGTTGTGGACGGCCATCGCTCACTTCCTCATCCTATCAACTCCGGTGTTCCTCAAGGCTCAGTCCTATATCCCATTCTCTTTCTAATTTTCATAAACGATCTTCTCAACTGTACCTCCAGTCCCATCCATTCATACGCAGACGACTGTACCTTACACTACTCAATTAGTTTTCGTGAACGCCCCAGCCAGCAATCCCTCAAAAACAAACTTACTGAAGCCATGCAACACTTATCTTCTGATTTAACTACTATTTCCAATTGGGGCAGAGAAAACCTTATTACCTTTAATGCTTCCAAAACCCAATTTCTTCAACTTACTACCCGTCTGGAACTTCCAGAGGACTATCCCTTACACTTCAACAATACAAAAATCAATCTTTCATCTTCTCTCAATATTCTCGGTGTCTCCTTTTCTTCTGATCTCACCTGGAAGGACCATATTTCCAGTCTTGCTAAGGCAGCCTCCCAGAAGCTGGGTGTGCTTAACCGCCTCAAGTTTTTTTTTACCGCTGCGCAGCTTCTGGCTCTGTACAGGAGCACATTGCGTCCTTGTATTTAGTATTGTTCACATGTGTGGGCAGGATTCTTTCACACTGCACTCCTAGACAAAGGAGAAACGAAAGCCTTTCGTATCATTAACTCCCGTCCACTCAACAACTCTCTGCAATCTGTCTCTCTTCGCCGCACTGTTGCATCCTTTTCGCTATTCTATCGCTACTACAATATTCAATGTTCCTCAGAGCTTTCCCAGTGTATACCACCTCCTCTACATAGGGTAAGTAGTACCCGTCTTGCAACACAATCCCACCCCTACTCTGTGCAACTCTCCAATCCAAGAGTGAAACGCTATTCTCAGTCTTTCTTCTATTCAACTGCTGAGCTCTGGAACTCTCTCCCAGAATCGGTCTTTCCCTCTTTCTATGACTTAAATTGCTTCAAACTCCATGTGTCAGTCATTTTGGCTCGAACGTCCCTTAATTTTGGCCCTGTCACTCTTTCAACTCTGGGGGAGGAACGCGCTGCAGGTAGTTCTGCCTTTTGTCTCCCTCACTCAAAAAAAAGAAAATAAAAAAAAATACAGGTCCTAATTTCATGTGTATTCTTTTGAGTTACATACTACATACAAATGTGAAATTAATGTCATGTTACAGGACATAACTTATACTGTCTAACAGACATCATAGTTGCTAAGCTTATTGTTTATTTCACTTAGTTATTATGAGTGGAAATAGACCAAAATTAATGGAATAATACGTTCCATCTGGGGCCCGATCGCCCAGCTAAACCCATAGATTGCCGCTACCACCTCTCAAGGCCAGGGGAGATATAAATGAATGATCTAGACTTTTATACAAAGATTCTAACCTGAATTTGTCAATGAGCATATATCATTTCGCTCACTCCAACATGTTTTGTGTTAGGGCGAGTTATATTTAAATGGAAATTTACATCCAATTTGCACTAGCCTTTTTTAAGTTACAAGTTCAGGAGTCACGATTTCTGTTCTACTTATAATGGACTATAGTATCATATGCATGCATTAGGACAAGGGCTCCCAACCTGGGGTACATGTACCCCCAGGGGTACATTTGCACTTCTCAGGGGGTACATAGGGGTCTGAGAGAATAACCATAGTGTACAAAACATGGTGTTCTAATCTACAGGCATATTGCACAAAGTTGTGTTTTTATCAATTTCCTCATTCCAGTAAGCAAAACTTTTATTAAAATTGGCAAGAATGTAGTTACCGGGTGGACCGCCCACCTTACACTACGCGGACGCTCGCAATCATGTTCCCGTCTATTTTGACTGCCGTGGGATACAATAATAGGTTAAAGGGGGGCTTTGCCTCCCTCACCCCTCATGACTTATTGTCGTCATCATCTATATTGCCAGCAGGAGTCAAATAACATACAAAATATACGGGAACTTACCCGTGAGCGATCGACCTATGTAAACATGACGACCGTCGGACCGTATACACGGATACTACATCCTTCCTTTAAAATTATATCGGTGAGGTGACTATTCCATTTTTTTTTCACTATTATGCGACTTCCTGTGGCCCACAATCTGTATTGGACGTGAAACAATCAGGTATGTATAGTTGTATACCAACTCGAGACAGCGGCAGTACCGCCCGATAATGTCCGAGTATGTGACATATCAAAATGTTGTATAAAGTCACTGAGCTCAGTTTATTGATAATATGAATACTAAGATCCCTATGCTGTGTACACTTACATATTTCAAAATAAAATAATATAAAATTAACATAATTTTATCAATTTTTATCATAATTGTTAGGGGTACATGGGTACCTATCAGAATGCCCAAGTGGTACAGAGGAACAAAAAGGTTGGGAACCCCTCCATTAGGAGATGACAATGTGGGTGTGTTTGTTTGATTAGTTCGTTGTTTGAATGTCTATTTTGTGTGTTTCCTACTAATGTCTATAGGCCTATATGTGTAATTATATATATACGGTACTTACATGTGTGTTTTACTGGTTGTTTCGTGTATAATAATTATATAAATGTAAAATATTGTTTGGTTTATTGTTGACCTGTATCCTTAACACTCAACGAGCGGCTAGGTTTGTAACTTCTACCTGCCAAGCGGGCAGAATTACCCTAAACGAGCTTCATTACATGCTCTTTTTCATGCATAAAGAAGAGCCAGAGCGTAAAACAATTATGTATCCGTGAAAGGGCGTTAATTGAGCTTTCCAATGACACCTGAACCATCCTTCTACGACGACGGGTTGTCTTGCAACGATCGTGCAACACGAAGGAAAAATCCCTAAAATACGGTAATTTCCTTACATATTTCCCTGTCTAGGGAAGCAGTGGATGTGGATGAGTGTGGAGGTGGGACCAGTCGCGGTACGGGAGCCGTGCCGAACGGTCAGAGCCAACCCGCGCTCCTCCCACCGCTCGGACTCTCTCTCAGAGCCAATTATGTGCTCAATATCGCACTGGACTTAAGTAGGGCCCAGCTCTTTAGTCCATGGTTCTCTTGACCGCCTTAAGTCGGGCGCCGCCAAAGAGGGGTTAAGTATTAACATGTATATAGTATTTCTAAACCTAAGTACCGTACAGTATAATGCATATTCTCCTTTAACACCTAGCTCACATGCAAGATTTGGCGACCATGATGGTGCCTGAGTTCCAATATAGGACATATACAGATGCACTTGTGGAATGATGTGTAGGCTAACACCAGCTTGGTTAGGGATGCTACAATCCCTCTCCATCGGGATAGTCAATAAAGAAAAAACACCTTTTCAGATTCTGGAAGACTCGAAGACTCGACGCCGAGAGAGAGAGAGAGAGAGAGAGAGAGAGAGAGAGAGAGAGAGAGAGAGAGAGAGAGAGAGAGAGAGAGAGAGAGAGAGAGAGAGAAACTCACCTAATTGTAGTATACAAGATTTGAGCCTAAGCTCGTGTTGTCCTGTCTCTCTCTCTCTACATTTATCCAATTTTGCTTTAAAAGTTTGGATATTTCTTGCTCCCACCACCTCCCCATCCAACTTATTCCAACACTCAATGCTTCTATACGGGAAGCTGAACTTTCTTACATCAGACTTACATATAACTTTCCTCAACTTATAATCATGACCCCTGGTTCTTCCCTCGTCCCTCACCACAAAATCTCCCTTGTCGATCTTCTCAAAACCTTTCACACACTTAAACATCATGATCATGTCACTTCTCTCTCTCCTCTCCCTCAGCGTTGGCAGCTTTAGCCTCTCCAATCTCTCCTCATAAGGCAGGTCTCTAAGGCTAGCTATCATCTTAGTGGCAACTCTCTGAACTCTTTCCAGTTTTTTATTATGTTTTATAAGGTGTGGAGACCACACCACTGCTGCATACTCCAGTCTTGGTCGTATTATTGTCCCTATTATTTTTGCTAACATCTCTTCATCTAAATAATTCAGAGCTATTCTCATGTTAGTCAACACTGCATAGGTTTCACCAGTTATTTTATTTATATGCTGTTCAGGTGACAAGCTGTCTGCCACAACTACCCCTAGGTCTTTTGCTTTCACAGCTTTACTAATTATTTCATCTCCTATTTTATATCCCCAAGAAGGTCTATATTTACTTTTTCCCATCTCAAGAACCTGACACTTACTCGTGTTGAATTCCATTTTCCAAGTTTGACTCCACTCATATAACTTATCTAGGTCTCTCTGTAATTCTTCACAACTACTCCTACTTGTAATATGCTTCATTAATTTTGCATCATCAGCAAACATAGATATATATGAACCTATTCCCATTTGAAGGTCGTTGATGAAAACCAAAAACATGATTGGGGCCAACACCGATCCTTGAGGCACTCCGCTTTTTACCCTTTTCCACGAGGAGAACTTTCCTTTTATTACTGTTCGCATTTCCCTCCCAATTAAATAGTTTTCCATCCGCTTTAATAATACTCCCTCAACCCGCCCCACAGTCCTGAGCTTCCACAACAATCTCTTATGAGGCACCTTATCAAATGCCTTCTTGAAATCTAAGTAAATACAATCTACCCACCCCTCCCTCCCTTGTGCAATGTCAATTACCCTATCATAGTAACTCAACAAATTTGTGGTACACGAATGACCTTTTCTGAACCCGAACTGCTTGCTTGAAATTATTTCCCTCTCCTCCAACATACCCACCCATCTTTTTCTAATAATCTTTTCACAAAGCTTGCATATAACACTCGTTAAGGATACCGGTCGATAATTTAGCGAGTCTTCTTTATTTCCACTTTTATATATTAGAGTTATATTTGCTTGTTTCCATTCTAAGGGAAGTTCCCCCTTGTTTAATGAGTGTTGAACAATATTAAAAATAGGTCTCACTAGTTGTTCAGAACATTCTCTTAATACCCATCCAGCAATGTTATCTGGGCCCATAGATTTTCTCACGTCCAATTCTTCCAACAATGATTTTAGTTCATCCTTGTTGACTTCTATCGACTCTAGTCCCTGTATCTCGTTCAATTCCACCACAGGTTCTACATAGTCATCCTCCTCCACAAACACGGATGTTAATGTATCATTCATAATTTCACACATACCCACTGTGTCTTCATATAATTGACCCTCTACCCTAAGCTTTGTTATTTTGTCCTTTATTTTTGTTTTGCCGTTGATATAACTATAGAACAGTTTGGGTTCTTTATTACATTTGTTTACTATATCTTTTTCAAAGTTCTTTTTCTCCTCTCTTATAGTCTTGACATAGTTGTTTCTAGCATTCTTATACCGGTACTCATTCCATTTTTCCTCAGTGTGTCTCCTTCTCACTTTATTCCATGCAGAGTCCTTTTTGTTCTGGGCAATGTGACATCGCATGTTAAACCACTCTTTCTCCTTAGCCAGCTTTCTATCCTTAAATATTGGTACATATTTATCTACCCCCTCCCTGTAAATGTCTAGTAACATGGTGTATTTTACCTGAATTTTCTGTTCTTGCTCAATAAATGACCAATCTATATTTGCAAAGTATCCTCGTAATGATTCATAATCCGCCTTACTATAATTTAGTCTATATTCCCTATGTTCCTCCTCTCTGCCTTCCAGAAATTCCACTGTCAATTCAAATTCAATCACAGCATGATCGCTTTTTCCCATGGGACTCAAATATGTTAGGTTCTTTATTTCTTGGGGGTCTTTGGTGAATAATAAGTCAAGTCTTGATGGTTCATCACCTCCTCTAAATCTTGTATTTTCCATAACGTGTTGTGTTAATAGATACCCCATTGTTAGTTCAAGAAATTTGCTACCCCAAGTATTTTCATTTGAACCCGCATCCAAACATTCCCAATCCACCTCCCCGCAATTAAAGTCCCCTGCAAGAATAAGCCTATTTTTCCTTTTACAAATAATTTCTAACATACGCAAGGTTTCCAAAATTAATTAATTATATTCATCGTTGCTCCAAGATTTAGTCTTAGGAGGTAAATAAACTGATACAATGTCCAATTTTGACCTATCATTATCCTCAATTTCAACTGCTACCACTTCAGCAATGCTATCACCAAGTTTTAATTCTTTAGCAGTAATTTTATTATCTACCATGATCAACACTCCTCCTCCTAGCTTTCCTAACCTGTCTCTTCTCCATGTACTGTATCCTGCACAACTAATTATATTCGTATCTACTTCCTGGTTAAGCTTAGTTTCAGTCAAACATACTACCCCGGGCCTCTCTCTCTTTACATATTCGTCAAACTCAATCTTTTTGGAAATTAACCCATCAATATTTGTATACATGAACTTAGCGTTTCCAGTATTTTCCCTATTTTTCTCGTCCCTGCCCGTTCCTTTCTTTTGTGTACGTACCCCTCCCAATTTATTTCCTAGCTTGTCTCCTCTTCTCTTGTCTCCACCTGGACTGTTTCTCGCTCCGTTTCCACCTCCCCTCCCTCTGCCTCCACTTGGACTGTTTCTCTCTCTATCTCCACCTCCCCTCTCTCTGCCTTCTCCCCCGTCACCCGCACCATCTCCCTTTCCCTCCCTACTTCGTCCCTTCGCTTTATATACCATTTCTTGAGTTTTCCCTCCCACACTCTCCAGAAAAACTTCTTTTCGTCTTCTTTCGTCCTTTCTCCATTCTTTACATTTGCCTCGGTTTGCAATTCCTTTCTTATGTTTCGATCCTCAATACTCATGTCTTTTCTAATTGTAATTTTCTTAAACTTGCTGGTCAAGTTAAGTCTCCATGTTACGTTCATTATTGCATCCACTGTTACCCTAGACCTAAACTGCACTCTCATTGGCCTTGTGTTTCCCTTACTATATTTACCCATTCTCCTAACTTCTTCAATATCATCTCTCCAGTTGTTTCCTTCTTCATCGACATGCTTGATCAATGTTTTTACCTTATTAATTTCTTCCTTATCCCTAGCTTTCCTCTCAATAATGTGCTCCTCTATATCCCCAAATACAATAATACACTTATTTCTATCTATTGTTTCACGCAGGACCTGTTCATTTCTCCTCATAGCTTTTACTACCACTGATTCTAAATCTTTATTTTCCCTTTTTGATTGTTTTTGTTCCTCCAGGATTTCCTTCATTGCCACTTCCTTCACTTTTCCTCCTTCGTCATTAACCCATTTATTGTGTTTCTCCTTAATCTCCTCCACATGTGTTTTCATTTCCTTGGTTTGCCCTTTGTATTCTTCAAGTTGCAATCTTAAAGCTTCATTTTCGTCCCGGAGTTGCCCCATATGAGTTTGAATTTCTTTTAGGCTAGCCCGACTCAAATCTTGTCCAGGCTCTATGTCCCCAGCCTGAGCACCACATATTGAACATATAGCTTCAATCTGTGAACTAACACTCACCTTCCACTCCTGCATATCCTCCTTCCACCTTTTAATGTCATTCAGCTCACGTATAATTTTCCCTAGAATGCCCTCGGTCTCACCGACTTCAAATCCATCAAAGTCAGCCATATTTGTTTACATCCACTCGCATTCACAATCGCTTGAATTATTTTAACATTCGAAATATCCTCACTTGATTTTAATCTCAAATTATTTTAATACTGCATTATAATACAGGACAACACAAAATATCCTTATACTCAAGTTTAGGTGAGTTTATTTGACGAGCGCTGTAAACAGCTTGCTAGATCAGCTGATTTTCGGGAGCGTGGGTGCGGAGGTGTTGTCTCGTCGGTGGTTCGTGTGTGTGTGTGTGTACTTACTCTAGTTGTATTGCGGGAGTGAGCATGCTCGTTATTTCCCGCCTCCTATATGTGTAGGTGTTATATGTATCGTTGGAATGGCTGTGGATGTGTGTGTAGTCTGTATTTTTAGCCAATTGGCGACATCGGAAACGAAGGCTTAGGGTGGATCTGTATGGTACCATTCTCACTATAGACGGTACCGTCTCGCCCGAAGGCTTAGGTAGCCATCAGCTTAGGTGAACCATATGATACCCATCTCGCCTTGTACCATTTTTGCCAACCCCAGATGGGACGTCACAACGTTGTCCACTTATTCCAGGTACCTATTTACAGCTAGGTGAACTGAGGCTAACACATGAAAGGAGACGAGCCCAATTTGTCTCCGCCCGGTCGGGGATTGAACCCCCGACCCCTCGTGTGTGAGACGAGAGCTCTACCTACTAGGCTACGGGTTGTGTGTGTGTGTGTGTGTGAACAATCATCGGTTTATTTCGATCCGGCAGCCAGGGACGCTAAAAATGCACAACTACTTAAATTTATCCTAAGTAGTCAACAGATAGCCATTGTCTACCACAATGGTTCACCTACATATACACCAGAAGAGGTAGGATGTGGGCAGGGAACCAGGCAGAACCCAAAGGTGCTCATCCACACCTAACCTCCACAGCCAGGAAAGTTTTGACAGAAATCTCCCCGACAGATAGCTGGGATCGACCTCGCTCTACCAGAGCCAAGCGAATACAGTACAATGGTTCAGTGCACTCGGCCACTATAGCTGAGTAGATTTGTGTGAGCGTGCATGTGTGTCCATGGCATTTATAAACGCTTAATGGAAACAATTTAGATATACTGTATACCACTCATGGCCATTAGCGTACAAATTTCATAATGCCTTCTATATTTATTCATAGATGGCTAGTGCATATATAATGTGTGCATTATACTATACAGCATGTCAGCGAGTCGGTGTTAAGCAGAGATTTCCACCCGAGGGATTTTTTTTCTGGACCCTTTTTTCCTTAATGTTTGGCCCATTTGCTTTTGAGATTTTAAGACGTTCGCCCCATTAGTTTGGCGATTTAATAAACTTTCGCCTCATTTCTGTCAATTTTAAGACCTTTCGTGCATGTTCAGGTGTCAATGTTCTCCTGGCGAACAATAGCGAGCCTGTAATGTAAGAGTAATCGGGCTTTGGCTGGGACATTTTCTACCTAAATATATATATACTCATTACCTTGAAAGGGAGTCTAGGGTGTGTAATTTTAAGTTTGATCGAGGTCTAGGGAACAAACTAAAAATCTTCCCTTAAGCTATGTTGTAATTCAAACTCTAAAATAGTATAGCCTAGTGCTTTTATGTACCAGGTACAGCATGGTGGACAGAAGAGGTAAGAATAGCTGTGGAAGAAAAGAAGAAAGCATATAGAGAGTGGTTGGGTAGTAGAGGGAATGAAGATTCAGAGAGACAGAAACGAGCGAGGTACGTGGAGAGTAAGAGGGTGGTGAAGAGAGTAGTGAAGGAAAGTAAGAGAAGAGTAGATGAGGAATTTGGAAGGAATCTGAGTGTAAAATGGAGGGAGAGTAAGAAACTGTTCTGGAAAGAAGTCAAGAAAGTTAGGGAAGGTAGCAAGGGAAACAGTAAGGGTGTGAAAGATAAGAATGGGAGAATGCTAGCCGAGAAGCAAGAGAGAGTTGAAAGATGGAGGGAGTACTTCAGTGAGTTGCTAAATGAAAGGAATGAAGAGCCAGCAAACATAGCTGGATATGGTATGGGAGGGAGAAGAAGAGAAGTAGTGGAGGAGGAGGTGGGGATCAGGAGGTCAGAAGTGTGGGAAGCCATGAAAAGAGTGAAGTTGGGGAAAGCACCAGGAACAGATGGAGTGTGTGGGGAAATGTTGAGGTATGGTGGTGAGATAGTGATAGAATGGGTATGGAAAATGTGCAAACTAGCATGGGAGAAGGGGAGTGCACCCGATGAGTGGAAGACTGGCATAATAGTCCCCCTATATAAGGGCAAAGGGGAAAGAGGAGTGTGTGGTAACCACCGAGGAATATGTCTTCTAAGCGTAGTAGGGAAGGTATACAGTAGGGTAGTGATTGAGAGAGTGAGAGTGAGAACGGAGAAATGGATAGGCGACGAGCAGGGAGGTTTTAGGAAGGGAAGAGGATGTGTAGATCAGATTTTTACCCTGAATTGTGTTGTGGAGAAGTATCTGGAGAAGAAACAAAAGGTGTATGTTGCCTTTATGGACTTGGAGAAGGCCTATGACAGAGTGGATAGAGAAGGTTTGTGGAAAGTACTTAGAATATACGGAGTAGAGGGCAAGTTGCTGAAAGCAGTGAAGAGCATGTATGAGGGTGCAAAGGCGGCTGTACGTGTGGAGAGTAAGCAGAGCGAGTTCTTTGACCTGAATGTTGGTTTGAAACAGGGGTGTGTGATGTCCCCGTGGTTGTTTACTGTATATATGGATGGAGTTATGAAAGAAATACTATCAAGAGCAGTGGATGTTGGTGTATCGCTGAAAAGGGAGGGAATTGAGTGGAAGCTACCTATACTGCTGTTTGCGGATGATACAGTTCTGATGAGTGATAATGAATGGGAGTTGCAGGGTCTGGTAAATGAGTTTGGAACAGTGTGCGAAAAACGGAATTTGAAGGTAAATACGGGGAAGAGCAAGGTTATGGTCTTCGAAAGGGGTGAAGTCACAGAGTGTGAGGTGAAGCTGAACGGTCAGGCTATGGAGATCGTCAACTCTTTTAAGTATCTGGGCAGTGTGTTGAGTAAAGATGGGACTATGGATGAAGAGGTGCGGGAGAGGGTACAACAGGGGAAGAGGGTTGTAGGAACGCTAAAAGCAGTAACAAGAAATAGGGTGGTCAGTATGGAAGTGAAGAAGTCCTTGCATGACAGTGTGGTAATCCCGACACTGACTTACGGAAGCGAAGCATGGACGTTGGTTGAGAGACTCAGACCAAGAGTGAGAGCAGTGGAAATGAATTACTTAAGGAGTGCGTGCGGAGTTACATGGAGGGATAGACAGACTAATGAGGAAGTAAGAAGGAGGTGTGGTGTGGAGGTAGATGTGCTGGAAAGTGTGAAAAGGAACAACTTGAGATGGTTCGGCCATATGGAACGTATGGAAAGCGAGAGAATGACTAAGAGGGTGTACGAGAGCGAGGTGGAGGGACAGAGGGGGAGAGGTAGTCCGAATATGAGGTGGAAGGATGGAGTGAGGAACTACATGAACGAAGGCAGTGCTGGTTGAGAGGAGGGGCGTCGACTGACTGGGGACAGAGGTGCATGGGGGCGGTTCGTTCGTGGCCACCCCTTCGGGGATCACGGCGTCGGGCAATAGATAGATAGATTTTATGATAATCCATTTTAGAGTAGTAACCCGTCCATCTACCGTATAGCGCTCCGGTCCGGACCGCATCTATTATGGAACAGGGACATAAAGAAACTTATATTTTATTAACCCTTTGAATACCAGCGGTATATATATATATATATATATATAAAATTATATATCCTTTTTTTCCACAGTATGCCCGTGTAGTGTATCGAGTAATTCGCATGTGTTGGGAGGCTCCATCCATACCGCACTTCTCGAAAGAGTAGATTCAAAAGCATTTCGCCTCATCAACTCACGTCCTCTTACTAATTCCCTACAATCTTTTTCTACACGCCGAAATTGGTTCATCTCTTTCACTCTACTTTCACTATTACAACAATTAGTGTTCATCAGAGCTCTCTCAGTGCATACCTACTCCCTTGTGGCGAGTGCGAGGCAGCCGCCTTTCCACACAGTCCCACTCTAATTCTTTCCAACTCTCCAATCCAATAATTAACTAATTTGTTCAGTCTTTATTTTACTCAAATAGTGAACTCTGGAACTCTCTCCTTCAAGCAATCTGTGCTTCATCCAATGACTTAAACTGCTTTAACATTTGTGTGTCTAGGCATGTTCACCACAACTTCCCTTGAATTTGGCTCTCTTTCATACTTTTGGCTTTGGGGGAGACACTCTTTACAGGCAACCTGCCTTATATCTCTTTCATAAAACAAAATATATATAATATTATATACTATTATATAATTATATTTATAGATTGTATACGGTACAAACAAAACTCTAATGGTATCTTCTCTTCTCTACAGAATAATGGAGGAGCCCTTACTAACGGACCTACAAGCTGACCCTTACCCTCACAACAACAACAACAACAACAACAGTGTGGTAGTGTTGGGGGTTGACGTGGACCATATGATGACAGACCAGGAGTTCCGTAACCTGCCACCAGAGGAGCAGCACTGCCTCTCACAGTTTTGGAACAGTCTGCCGCTAGAAGGTCAGTACCTCTTTTATGTACACAGAAACACATGATGGCATTATGGTTGTCAAAGATGAGGTGTCAATAATCATGTTTAAATCCTGAACTGGATATATATACATTATATATATACCGGTATATAATTATATACTGTATAATATAGACTATTATGATTTTTTTCTATGTGATTGAGGGAGGCACAAGGCAGAGCTGCCTATAGCGAGTGCCTCCCCCATAGTTGAAAGAGTGACAGGGCCAAAATCAAGGGACGTTCGAGCCAAAATGCCTGGACACATGGAGTTTGAAGCAATTTAAGTCATAGGAAGAGGGAAAGACTGATTCTGGGAGAGAGTTCCAGAGTTCAGCTGTTGAGTAGAAGAAAGTTTGAGAGTAACATTTCACTCTTGGGTTGGAGAGTTGCACAGAGTAGGGGTGGGATTGTGTTGCAAGACGGGTACCACGTGCCCTACGTAAAGGAGGTGGTATACACTGGGAAAGCTCTGAGGAACACTGATTATTATAGTAGCGATAGAATAGCGAGAGAGATGCAACATTGCGGCGAAGAGAGAGAGATTGCAGAGAGTTGGTGAGTGGACGGGAGTTAATGATACGAAAGGCCTTCCTTTCAACATTGTCTAGGAGAGCGGTGTGAGAGGAACCTCCCCAAACATGGAAACAATACTCAATACAAGGATGCACTATGCCCCTGTACAGAGCAAGAAGCTGTGCAGGGGAAAAGAACCCCCTAAGGCGGTTGAGCACACCCAGCTTCTGGGAGGCTGCCTTAGCAAGACTGGTAATATGGTCCTTCCAAATGAGAGCAGAAGAAAAAGAGACACCAAGAATATTGAGAGAAGACGAAGGGTTGATTTTTGTATTGTTGAAGAATAAGGGATAGTCCGCTGAGAGATCCTGACGGGTAGATAGATGGAGAAATTGGGTTTTGGAAGCATTAAAGGTAACAAGGTTTTCTCTGCTCCAATTAGAGATAGTATTTAGATCAGAATTTAAGAGTTATATGGCTTCATTACGTTTGTCGTTGAGGGATTGCTGGCTGGGGCGTTCTGAAAAACTACTGGAGTAGTGTAAGGTTGAGTCGTCTGTGTATGAATGGATGGGAATTAAGGTACAGTTGAGATCATTTATAAAAATTAGAAAGAGAATAGGAGATAGAACAGAGCCCTGAGGAACACCAGAGTTTATAGGGTGAGGAAGTGAACGATGGCCGTCCACAACCGCGGCTATGGAACGGCCGGAAAGGAAATTAGACACAAAGGCACAGATGGAGGGATAGAAATGAAGGAGGGTAGTTTAGAAATTAAAGATTTGTGCCAGACTCGATCGAAGGCTTTTGATATGTCTAGTGCATTAGAAAAAGTCTCGCCGAAGTCCCGAAAGGAGGATGACCAAGAGTTAGTAAGATATGAAAGAAGATCACCAGTGG